>JAMXDD010000008.1:24980853-25074464 GCA_024733475.1 Syzygium grande | reverse complement strand
GGCATCAACATAATAGGAATCAGCGTAGGAGGGAACCCACTTTCCATACCATCCACCGTGTTTTCCAATGCCGGCACAATCATAGACTCGGGGACCACGTACACGTATTTGCCTCCTACTGCATACAACGCCCTCCGGTCGGCATTCCAACAGGCAATGGCGAACTACAAGAGTGCGCCTCCATTTTCGTCGTTGGACACTTGCTACGACTTTAGTGGGGTTGGTACCGTGACTTTCCCAGTGATCACGTTCTCTTTCAGCGGGCCAATTAACGTGGATTTGGACGTGAGCGGGACGTTTTACGTGGTGAGTGCATCGCAAGTTTGCCTAGCATTCGTGCCCAACAGCGCAGACACCGACGTCGGCGTCTACGGCAACATACAACAGAGGACATTTGAGGTGGTCTATGATGTGCTCGGAGGACAAATTGGGTTTGGCGCCCAGGGTTGTTCCTAAGATGGGCACTGTCCACTTGGGTTGCATTTGGTGTTCTCGAAAGGACAAGGAATCATTCGAGTGCATGCTTTAGCAGTACTTGGTTGGTTTGAAGAATAATAACAAATGTCGTTCTCCTTGTCACTTCAAGTCGAAAAACTCTACTATTGTGATGGTGTGATATTGCGACTTTTGTGTGTGTTTGCTCTCCAATTGAAAGAGATACATAAAACATTACGTGGATTTTTATGAAATTCTTGTAACCATGTTTAGATAAATACTTGGAAGATCTAAGTATGTCACGCCCGAATCCCGACGGGCTCGCGACAACCCTTCCATGGTCGTATTGATCGCGACGTCCCAAAACGCGCGTCGCCAACCCCAAACGAATCACCCAAAGTTGTATGCAGGCGGAAGTTTAAATTTAAACGACCCGGACAATTAATAACGACAACGGGTAGAACGAACGTAAATCAATAAACACATAACATTAGCTTGAAATTCCAAATATTCATACATTAGGCCTCTAGGGCTAGAATCCACCTTCGTCATCAAAAAGGAATAGGGGCCGAGTAGACTACTAACTGCAAAAAGGGACGCTACCAAAAAAGACTTGTAGGCTCAACTCCTAAACATCCCTACGGTGCCCAATCCGAATCGAACCCTGAAGGTTCGACGACCGAGTCCGAGTCAATCTCAATCGGCACCTCCTCATCCTCCTCCTCATGCTCGGGCACCATAGGCTCCTCTTTGGGCTCGGGCCTCGGGCTCGGGCTCAATATGGGCTCGGGTTCAGGCCTCGAACGGGCACCGGGTTCCGGGACTAGGGTTCTCTAGAGGATTGTTGGGATCGACACCTCGCCGTCGGGAGTAAACTTGTCCTGTGGCTCCCAATTCACCGCGCCCCTTGTTGGCATGCTACAACCCTTCCAAACCTTGTATTGGCCCAAAATTCACCAATCCGACCCTATGGGACCAAGCTAAATAGGTATGGCTTTCTAGCTCCTCTAGTCCCACATCTATCCAAACGGTAGTACGATGCCTAATGTAAGTCTCATCCGGGTTCAGTCCCGGTATTCGTTCTCCTCATGCACTTTGTATGCATGGGAACCCCAAAACGCCTAGGTGGCGACATGATCAAGGTCGGGATTTGAAAATGTTTGCACCACAAACAATGAGAATAAATTTCAATAAGCGGACAACCTATACCCCACCTAGGCCAATATGTATCCGGACATGTCTAACGTGCAATTCACCAGCCAACACAATCAATTCCACACAACATACTTACCTCGCCCTCGAATTACATGCCAACTTTGCATATTAGTACATCACATGAATATCATAATATCCCACAAACACTTCGCCATCGGTTGAGCGCCATACACAAATACATTTACTCAATTCAATTATACTCATTTCGCATTTGTGGCGAGCAACTTTCCATGACTCGGGTCAACACTCCACAGGTCAGCCCGAGATCAAGCCGGGCTCCGTCCCTCACTAGACATTCCGCACCTTCACACAACCCACGTCAACACGCCTCAAGTCAACCCTTAGATCAAGCGGGCTCCGTCCCTCTTTGGACATTTCAAAAACAAGCTTTCACATGACCCGAGTCAACACTCCATAGGTCAACCCCTCGGATCAAGCTGGGCTCCTTCCTCACTAGACATTCCACACCTTCACACGACCCGCGTCAACACGCCTCAGGTCAGCTCTCGGATCAAGCCGGGCTTCATCCCTCATCGAACATTTCAAAACAAGCTTTTCACATGACCCGGGTCAACACTCCTGGTCGACCCTTAGATCAAAGCCCGGCCTTCGTCTCTCCTTTGGACATTCACACCTTCACACCGACCCGGCGTCAACACGCCTCGGGTCAACCCTCGAGATCAAAGCGGGTTCCGTCCCTCCTTTGGACATTTCAAAAATAAGCTTTCACACGATCCGGTCAACACCTCATAGGTCAGCCCTCCAATCAATCCGGGCTTTTCTTTGCGCATGCACCACACACAAAATTCGCCGTTTCCTCGGTCATATAATTCAAATACAACTTACCCCACTTTCACCAATATCAATCGACACGCCATAACACCCAATTCAAGTCATGCTCTCCACAACAGCCTACTAATCCGACATTCAAGTCAAAGATATTCAATTAATTCATTTCACCCACAAACGCCATGACAACTCGGTCATGTTATTCATCTCAATCAATCATTAAACTAGCCACACAATTGCCACCACAATAATCTACAATTTGAGCACAATCAATTTAACTAATCCACACCTAATTTAATTCCTAAGCCGGTACTAATTTACACTCTAAACAAGTCTAAACATACCCATTATACTAATTAGGGGTTTAGGAAGTCACTTACATGGTTTTGGGCTGGGAAAAGTCGGCTTTGGCCTAAAATGGCCCGTGAACAAAGGTCTTTGGGCTAGGCACGGGCTGGCCAACGGGCATGCCGACCGCCAACACAAGCATAAAGGGTTTAACGGCATGCCCGGCGACGAAAGAAGCGGGCCGAACGGCACGCCTAGGGCACATGGGTGAGTTGGGACGAGTTGGACGGGCGAAAGCGCTTGGCATGCAATGGGCAGCGGCCTAGGTGAGCTCGGCCATGGCCTTAGGTTGGTTTTGGGCTTCGGCCATGGCCGGGCCGACGGGATGCGCTGCCACGACCTAGGCGGTGGCTGGTTGGCCAAGCGGGGCAAGCAACGACGACGGGCGACGGGTGACAACGGCGGCGGGCGACGGCGATGGCGACGGCGGCGGTGGACGACGGCGACGGCGATGGCGGCGATGGCGGCGGCGACGGCGGCGTCAAGGCGGCGGCGACGGCGACGGGCGGGGCGACGAGCTGAAGGGGGTGGGGGATGTTCACGGGGTGGGTGGATGGTGAGAGAGAGAGAGAGAGAGAGGTTGAGTCGGCATGGTGGGGCTGACGCATTTTACTTCGCAGCTGGCGACACAAGGCGACGGCCTGCAGTAGCTAAGCAAAGAAGTGGTGAGCTATCGGCGCGCCGCAAATCGGTGGACAAATTTAATCGATGACGGTGCGGCTCGGCTAGGTGGAGAGGATGACGGTGGCTGGGCCGGGGCGAAGGTAAAGGCGAGTAAAGGCGTACAAAGGTGGCAAAGAGTCGAGCGAGACGAGCGGGCGCGGACGGATGAGCGAAAGCAGCGATGGCGACGCTATTCAAAGGGTCGAGCGGGCGGCGATCGCGGGAGGTAGTGGTTGGTCAAGTGCGGCGGCGAAGGTGGACGGTGAAGCCAAGGCGGCTATACTGCTTAAAATGAAGTAGATGTAGAAGCAGGAGCAGTCAAGGCCAAGGGGAAAGGAGGGAGAAGAAGAGAAGAAGAAAAAGAAAAGAAAGAAAAAGAAGAGAGAGAGGAGTGGACGGGTATGGGGCAGGGAGGGGAGGGACGCCGCAGAGGAGAGAGAGAGAGAGAGAGAGACCCAAAAGTTAACGCCATGATCGTGATCCAATGGCTCACGCTCGAACTCGAAAACCATCTAACGGTCTACAAAAATCCTAATTAATAATCTAGGAAAAGGGCCAAAAGAAATAACTCAAACACACTATTTAGGGTCTACTAATCCAAATCTGCACATGGTCAAAAATCCACTTCTCACATATTCCGAGCAATATCAATGCTGGCCACAATAATATCGACACCGCCCAATTAAATTCGCCTTTGAACTCCGAGAAATTTGACACCAAAGTTTGGGTTATAAATAACGGCCAAATTCGGGATCGAGTGCGATTCTAGCGAAATTTCTAATTTAAAAATAATAACCCAAGAGTGATGGGTTGTCACGCCCGGACCCCGCCGAGCTCATGACATCCCTCGAGGGTCGATCATTAAATGCGACGTCCCAGATGCGCCGCCGACCCAACCCAAAATATCGTAGATTAAACGCACACGGAAGCAAATAGAAATAACCCGCATAATTAAATACATGACTAAGGAATAGACATCGAGATTTAATAAACAACCAACATTAACAAGTATTCAATAATACAAATAGGTCACCCGGCTTCCAAAATCAAACCACAATTTTTTTTTTTCAAAAGAGGACGGTGGTTGACAAGCCTATCTTCTCTATAAAAGGTACTCAAAATACTGGGTGATTGGTCTATCCTTCGTTCCCCGTGATCCTCCGGGCAGCTTCTCCGAGTCGATCACGGTCGCATGATCCGAAAGTGGTTATGTAATAACCGTGAGACAGTAGTCTCAATAAGCAACAACCTAAACCTAACCTAGGCTAATGCGCACCTGCACCAGCCTAACATGCGAACTACCAGTCATAACATCAATTGCACACCTAAAGGCTTATCTCGCCGAATCAAGCGTGCCAACCCCTGCATATTAGTCCAAACATAATAATGTACGTACAAATCACTGCCACATCACAATCACTAGCACGCACACTTCCACTCGAAGCCAGTCAATCCAAACAAGCACCCAACCCATCCAACCAATCATCCACACGCACCATCAGTCAGTTCGATCAACATCCACACGCTCAACCAGCCAATCAGTCACACGCTCAACCAGCCAATCAGCCACACGCTCAAACAGCCAATCAGTCACACGCTCAACCAGCCAATCCAGTCACACTCGAATCACATGCGTGTCCGAACATCTTTCTCACAACTCGCGCCACTGCGCCTCAAATTCAATCTCACAGGCTCACAAGCCTCACATTTCAATCAATCTCAATGGCCGCCGTCCGCACGTCCCAAGCCATATTATTTAACCAATTAATTCCAGTGGCCGCCGTCCGCACGTCCCAAGCCACGGTAATCATACAATTCCAATGACCGACGTAAATACGTCCCGGTCCAATCACACCTTTAACGGGCCACCGTCCGCACGCCTCAAGCCCGCAATCCAATTGGCACCCACGCCATTCATGCCTTTACACGGACCGCCGTCAACACGTCCCAAGTCCGTAGCCCTCCGACGATCCGGCTTAACCTCTCACAAACAGAGCACACGCCACTTATTTCAATCAAATCCACGCCCAATCACATCAAATCACACATACCCAACATTCAGCCCGAAATCACAGACGCCACCTCATCCACCAACCCGACGCTCAAGTCGGTCACGATAATTTCACAAATCAGGCATACTATTCACTTTAATTTAAATTGCATAAATAAATCACCATACTACTAAATTAATGCTCGCCCTAGCCGTAGCCCGAAATTGGTCAATTTAATACCCAAAATACTAAGTAGGGTTTAGGAAGTCGCTACGACGATGATGCGACGGGCGGCGCGCTGAACAGGCACGGGAGGGGCTGGGCCGGGCGTAAGGGGGAGAGGGAAGAGAGAGGGCGGGCCGAGGGGAGGAAGGGAGGAGGTCAGGGCGGCGCGGATCAAGCGAGGGACGGCTGCGAAGCCGAAGAGAGCGGCGCGACGGGCGGCGGCTGCCTGGCCTCGCTTTGGGCAAGGGGAGGACGCCGGGGAGGAGGGGAGAGGCAGGGTGGAGGTGGTGGCCGCAGGGGGGCGGGGCTCGGCCGGGCGGGCGGAGCTGGGCGACACCGGGGCGGCCATGGCGGCCACGGGCGGCAAAGAAATGGACATGAGTTTGTCTGCCGCTGGCATGGAGGGAGGAGGAAGGAGCGAGTAGTCGGGGTGGGGCTGGCGGCGACGCTTAGGCTGTCCGGGTAGCGCGCTGGGGCGGGTCGCGACGGCGGGCGAGGGTAGCTCGGCCATGCGAGCGGTGGCAAAAGGAAGGAAGAAGTGGGAGGTAGGGTCGGGGGGTGGAAGAGACGAAGAAGAAAGAAAGAAGAAGGAGAAGAGGAGGAGAGAGGAGAGAGGAGAGAGGGGGGGTTGGTCCGCATGGGCGACGGGAGGGGAGGGGGGCGGACGCGGCATGGGGAGGGGGAAAAGGGAAAAGGGGGGGGAGGGAGAGAGAGAGAGAGAGAGAGAGAGAGAGAGAGGAGAGAGAGAGCGTGGAGGGGGACAGGGGGGGAGAGAGAGAGAGAGAGGAGAGAGAAAGAAGGAAGAAAAAGAGGGAAAAGGAAAATTAATAATCTATAAGCGCGATACAAGGGACACGGTTCAAACTAAAAATCGGTTTAACAATCCCGATTTAAATTCGAAAAAAGGTCTAACGATCCCCTAAAATCCCAAATAATATTCTAAAGCACACGGTCAAAATAAAATCACCCAAACCACACTACGAGGAGGTCTACCAGTCTAAATTTGTACCCGGTCCAAAAATCCATTTTTTTCACTTTTCCCGATAATCTCAACATCTGGCTGCAATAAAATCGACACCATCCAATTTATTTCGTCCCGAAACTCCCGAAATCGATCGCCAAGTTCAGTGGTCTAAATTAACGGCCAAATTCGATCGAGTGCGATTCTAGTGGAATTTCTATTTTTTAAAAATAAGAACCCGAGTGATCGGTTCTCGGGCGAAATTCCATTATAAGCGCACCGATTTAATTATACGCTTTATAAACCCCAAAATGGGCCAAAATCCGGACTGTTACAATTCTTCCCCTTACAAAAATTTCGTCTCTCAAATTTACAATCCAACCCAACTATCCAAACAAGTGGGGGTATTGGTGTTGCATCAATCCTTCGTTTTCCCACGCCGCACCTTGGCCGTTTCAATTGACTACTAAACCAACTTGGGACCCGTGATGCCCCTCTTACCCACTTCATCCCAACAAACCGCGTTTCGCAAACCCTACCATATAATGCCCCAAACGGTGCCATTCTAAAACTCTGTTGATAGCCATTGCTATAGGCAAACTCAACCAAGGTAATTATTCTTTCCAACTTCCCCAAAAATCCAATACACATGCTCGCAGCATGTCTTCCAAAGTCTAAATCGTCCTCTCAGACTAGTCATCCATCTGCGAATGATAGGCGGTGCTAGATTGTAACCTCGTTCCTAATGCCGTATGAAAACTTTTCCAAAAAGCGGCAGTAAACTTAGGATCACGGTCCGAGGTGATCGTCACTGTTACTCTATGGAGACAGACTATGTGTCGTACATACAAATCGGCATACCTTCCCAAGGCAACAATCCTTTCATACTGGTAGAAGATATGATGACTTTGTCAACCGATCCACTATCACCCAACTCAAATCATGGCCCCTCTGGCTCCTCGGTAATCCCACTTCCACTCGAGAATTTTCAATGGCTGCAACATCCCATCCAGCTTACAATATTGCCTCTTCACTTGTTGGCATGTCGGACACTCGAGCACGTGCTTGGCTACATCTACTTTCACGCCTTTCACCAATAATGCTGACGAAGTTCTGATACATTCCCATACTACCCGGGTGAATACTGTAATGGCTACAGTGTACTTTCGACAAAATCTCTTCTTTTAATTCTGCATCACACTGGGTACACATAACCAACCACGGAACTTCAGAATCTCATCCTCGAATACCTAAAAGTTTAATTCCCTTTTTGTTGTATCTATACTCAAATCTTCTAAATCTCCGGGTCCGTCGATTGTAGAGCCTTCATCTTAGCCTAGATTTCCAGTTCAATCCTCCATGTGGTAAGCAGACTCTAAATATGGCTTGTTTCACATTTAAATTCCGAATCCCGAATTTCCTCCAACAGGGCCCATTCCTTGACCATCATATGCGCGATGCACGATCTCCAACTCAGTGCATCCGTTACCTTATTAGTCATTCCAGGGTGTTATAAAGTATCGCAGTCGTAGTCCTTGAGGAGTTCCATCCAATGGTGTTGTCTCATGCTAAGATCTTTTTGGGAAAAACAGATACCTTTAAACTCTGACGATCTGTATAAATTTGAAATTTCTTCCCACACCGGTTATACCCCAAATCTTAAGAGCGAAAATGATTGCAGCTAATTCCCAACCATGAGTCAGATAATTCGGCTTATGCGGTCTCATTTGTCGCGGTGCGCATGGCACTACTCTTCCACTTGGTGTCAACACACATTCGAGTCCTCTTAGTGCTGCATCCTTTGTAGATTTCATATCCTCCCTAACTTAACGGGACCGTTAACATTTGGCGTGATCGTTAACTGGTTTCAATCCACGAAAACTCATTTTGTAGCCATCCGCCCATTCAATTTTCATTTCCTTCTTTTGCAAACGTGTCCACAAGTGTTACTAACGTTAAAAACCCTTCCACAAGGCGTTTGTAATGACTTGCCGGACCCAAGAACCTCCGAACCTCGATTACCATTGTCGATCTTAG
Organism: Syzygium grande; assembly: GCA_024733475.1. Classification (NCBI taxonomy): domain Eukaryota; kingdom Viridiplantae; phylum Streptophyta; class Magnoliopsida; order Myrtales; family Myrtaceae; genus Syzygium; species Syzygium grande. Next base: position 25,065,800 of record JAMXDD010000008.1, on the reverse strand, counting down.
CCAATTCATGATGGCTTCAATCTTTTTGGATCCATCACAATTCCTTCCCGGGTATCATATGTCCTAAGAACTCCACTCAATGAAGCCAAAATTCAGATTTATAAAACTTAGCGAGCGATGTTTCCCTTATAGCCCGTGAGAACCCTTTTTCTAAATGTAACTCATGCTTAGCAAGAATCCTTGAGCATACCCGAATACCATCTATAACCACATTTACAAACTGATCCTGAAATTCCTCAAATACCCAACTCATTACGTCCGTAGAAGCTGCAGGGACGTTTGTCGCTTAAAAACAGCATCACCATGAACTCAGAGTGTCCATTCCTCGTCCTAACTGCCGACTCCGATACATCCTCCTTCTTGATCCTCAATTGGTGATAACCAGTCCTCAAATCTATCTTACAAAATATTGATGCCCCGGTGACTTGTCGAACAGGTCCTTCACTCTTGGCAATAGGCATTTATCCTTAATAGTCGTCTAATTTATCGGTCTGTAGCCAATACATAACCTTAATGATCCGTCCTTCTTCCTTGCAAATAAAATTGGCGCTCCCCATGGAGACCCATTCAGACGAATAAAACCTTCGTCCAACAACCCTTGCATTTGAACCTTCAATCCTTTCAATTTCGACAATGACATTTAAAAATGGTGCTCTCTAGATTGGTTCCATCCCAAGGCTAACTCGATTACAATTTCTACTTCTCGATCAGGTGGCAGTCCCGACCATTCCTGAGGAAAGATATCGAGGAAAATTACACACTCCGGCTATGTCCTTTAGCCTTGATTCCTCAACCAACAAATCAGCCACAAAATAATTATCATCATACACCTCAAGCACAAAGTTAAATCCACCTAAATTTCAATCCGATGGTCTCCCAAAACAAATCACCCGGTTCTTTATAAAATCCGAAATTCCCAAGCATAACTCATCCTTCCAAACTCGTCCAAGAATGTCACTAATAAATCAGAAATCCATAAATCGATTCGTCTATCCACCATAAGCAATTCTGGCGTCATACATGACCATTAGAGTTACAACTTCAAAATCATCGCCTATCGCACCCAATATCCACATGTAACGCCCTAGACTTTTCGCGCACATCCTCCCGATTCTTCCCCACCACAACTTACACTTTTCCCTATGTCCATAGCCGAGTCTTGATTAATCTGCAGAGCAGCTCCCGCTTAATGTCCTACCTGCGGTCGCTGCGATTGCATTAGCGATATAACCTGTCGGTCCAACAATTTCTCACCTGGTGACCTTACTGTCCACATCGACAACATGCTCCACTCCTACCTTGGCAGTGGCCATTCCTATGCCTCTTCCCATAAGATCGACACGCAACGGGAGTAGATTGGGCTTTCCAAAGTTCTTTTTACTAGAGGGACAATTTCCGCTTTTTGTCATAGGCTTCTTTTCCATCGTTCCTATTGTCCCTAGCCGGTGTACCGCGATCCATATACGGTAACCTTCCATTCTAATCCCTTTCAACCGTTTAAGCCTTGCCATACAACTCATTATAATCCCTTAGGCTTATTAGCATCAATCGACTACGAAAAATTCGGTTCCAGTCCATCTCAAAACTTCCTTGTCCCATCCACATGGTCATTGACTACCTTTGGCATTTAGACAACCTTACAATCCCGACCACTTGATCCCGACATTCAATTTAACAAAGCCCAAGAGACTTTGTCATTTTCCAAGAAATTGGGCACTTTTCAAACTACCTTATTAAGAACCTCGATAAGTACCTCCCTTAGAAGTATGCCCTCCCAAGTTGATACACCAATACTTATCACTTGCCTTTCAAAATGTCCTATTGGGGTCTTCTTACCCATCACTTGTACTTCCTTAGAGTTGATACATAGTCATGGTCACTTTTTCCTCATCGATGCACCCGAATACCTCAAAAGTCCTTTTTTTTTTTTTTTTTTTTGGTCCTCCATCCAAAGTAATATAGCCTCAAGGTCACCTCTTCCCATCAAACCTTGCAAGTTTAAATTTCCCAATATTTTCCACTCAACTAATGCATCCGTCGATCGCATTAAATTACCCTTGACCTTGATTCTCCCAACATTTTCATTATGCCCATGATTCCTGGGTTATTCCCATTGACGACGACTATAGTGGCCTCAAGACGTAGTAATAGAAGCATTTCGCTCCTCAATCTGTCTACTCATTAAAATTCTAACTTCCCAATTGCCCTCAAAGTCTCATCCCATTTGGGATTCCTCAAAACTCCAACTTGCGGACCCCACAACAACCTCGACCTCGACCTCGACCCCGACCCTCGACCGACCTTGACCCCCACTACACCATACTCGGGGTTCACATCACCCACTTACCCGCTATAATTCCCTCGGAATTAAAGACCCCTAGGTCAACTATACCGTCAAGCCCCTAGGCAATGAATCACAACACATTTCATTCAGCAGTGCAGCCAATCTCAAATAGCACCCAATCACAACCAACAAGTTCGGCACTTACCTCAAGTCCCGGCCTTTTGCACCTCACATATATTGCACAAAAAACCACTTAGCAATCACAATCACACTGTCTGGGGTACGCATAGCACGCGAGTCTTCCTAACTGTCTACCCCAAAGTCATCGCTCCTTATCACTCCAGGCTTCACCATCTTGGTTCGAGCTGACCTTGCTCGACACCAATTCAATGGGGATGTCACGCCCGCACCCCGCCGAGCTCGCGACATCCCTCGAGGGTCGATCATTAAATGCGACGTCCCGGATCGTCGTCGACCCAACCCAAAATATCGAGATTAAACACACGCGGAAGCAAATAGAAATAACCGGACAATTAAATACATGACTAAGGAATAGACATCGAGATTTAATAAACAACCAACATTAACAAGTATTCAATAATACAAATAGGTCACCCGGCTTCCAAAATCAAACCATTTTTTTTTTTTCAAAAGAGGACGGTGGTTGACAAGCCTATCTTCTCTATAAAAAGGTACTCAAAATACAGGGTGATTGGTCTATCCTTCGTTCCCTGTGATCCTCTGGCAGCTTCTCCGAGTCGATCACGGTCGCGGATCTGAAAGTGGTTATGTAATAACCGTGAGGCAGTCTCAATAAGCAACAACCTAAACCTAACCTAGGCTGTCGTTTTGAGACCAGCCTAACATGCGAACTACCGGTCATGTGAGTCAATTGCACCACGAAAAGGCTTACCTCGCCTCGAGCTGCGTGCCAACCACGCATATTAGTCCAAACATAATAATGTACGTACAAATCTTTGCCACATCACAATCACTAGCACGCACACTTCCCTTTCGAAGCCGGTCCCAATCAAACAAGCACCCAACCCATCCAACCAATCATCCACACGCACCATCAGTCAGTTCGATCAACATCCACACGCTCAACCAGCCAATCAGTCACACGCTCAACCAGCCAATCAGTCACACGCTCAAACAGCCAATCAGTCACACGCTCAACCAGCCAATCCAGTCACACTCGAATCACATGCGTGTCCGAACATCTTTCTCACAACTCGCGCCACTGCGCCTCAAATTCAATCTCACAGGCTCACAAGCCTCACATTTCAATCAATCTCAATGGCCGCCGTCCGCACGTCCCAAGCCATATTATTTAACCAATTAATTCCAGTGGCCGCCGTCCGCACGTCCCAAGCCACGGTAATCATACAATTCCAATGACCGACGTAAATACGTCCCGGTCCAATCACACCTTTAACGGGCCACCGTCCGCACGTCTCAAGCCCGCAATCCAATTGGCACCCTGGCCATTCATGCCTTTACACGGACCGCCGTCAACACGTCCCAAGTCCGTAGCCCTCCGATCGATCCGGGCTTAACCTCTCACAAACAGGCACACGCCACTTATTTCAATCAAATCCACGCCCAATCACATCAAATCACACATACCCAACATTCAGCCCGAAATCACAGACGCCACCTCATCCACCAACCCGACGTTCAAGTCGGTCACGCATAATTTCACAAATCAGGCATACTATTCACTTTAATTTAAATTGCATAAATAAATCACCATACTACTAAATTAATGCTCGCCCTAGCCGTTCTAGCCCGAAATTGGTCAATTTAATACCCAAAATACTAAGTTGGTCGGGCGTAAGGAAGGAAGAAGCAAAATAGGGTCGGGGGTGGAAGAGAAGAAGAAGAAAGAAAGAAGAAGGAGAAGAGGAGGAGAGAGGAGAGGGGAGAGGGGGGTTGGTCCGCATGGCGACGGGGGGGGACGGACGCTGATGCATGGGGAACGCCAAGACGGCAGAGGGGGGGGGAGAGAGAGAGAGAGAGAGAGAGAGAGAAAGGAGAGAGAGAGACGCGTGGAGGGACAGCTTGGAGAGAGAGAGAGAGAGAGAGAGAAAGAAGGAAGAAAAAGAGGAAAAGGACCGATTAATAATCTATAAGCGATACAAGGGACACGGTTCAAAACCAAAAATCGGTTTAATAATCCCGATTTAAATTAAAAAAAGGTCTAACGATCCCCTAAAAATCCCAAATAATATTCTAAAGCACACGGTTAAAATAAAATCACCCAAACCACACTACGAGGGAGGTCTACCAACCCAAATTTGTACCCGGTCCAAAAATCCATTTTTTCACTTTTCCCGATAATCTCAACACGGCTGCAATAAAATCGACACCATCCAATTTATTTCGTCCCGAAACTCCCGGAAATCGATCGCCAAGTTCAGGGTCTAAATTAACAAATTCGATCGAAAAGCGATTCTAGTGGAATTTCTATTTTTTAAAAATAAGAACCCGAGAGTGATCGGTTCTCGGGCGAAATTCCATTATAAGCTTTGATCGATTTAATTACACGCTTTATAAACCCCAAAAATGGGCCAAAATCCGGACTGTTACATCGGCCAAAGTAGATTTTATTATAAACGACCGATTTAATTACACATTTTATAAATCCCAAAAATAGGTTGAAATTTGGAATGTCACAAAGTAAACGGTTATTCTATTGTATTTGAATTATAATTTTCGTGATTAGGACTGCCAAATTTTCCGGAATTCTTCTTCTTTGGGGAGGGGGATCACACTTGAAATCTTTGAAGAAGACCGGTGGGCGAAATAATCCCTTTTGCAAGGTGGCGCTCGCACTTATCACGGGTCCTCCTAACACCCGTTTTCAGTACCTTTTTCTCATTTATAAGAATTTTTGATGCAATCTTTCCTTTTTACTTTCCTGTTTCTTCATCTAAGATATGTAAAGCAAGTGATCATGCATAAATGTCTCAAACAAACACAATATATATGACCTAATTTCAAAAAAAAAAAAACACCAACTTTATTTGAAGTAATAATTCTTTGTTCGAACTTTTTTTTTGTTTTATAAAAATTACAAACTTTCACTCAAATCACAAATTTGGCCCGAACAATTTGAAAAGTTCACATCACGGAGTTGAATTTGGAACTCGAGTAAAAGTTGCTACTTTTATTAAAAAAAAAAAAAAAAAGTTTGGACCAAAATTGTTTCTCAAGGTAAAGTTGGTACTTTTTTTTTGAATGAATGATATATAACCAAATAAAGCAAATAAGAGATGGGAAAGTAAAGAACCTGAGCCATGTCGAGCAAAGTTAAACATAGCTTGTTAATTTATTAAGCCATGAAATAGGACCCATGAGCTATAAATGGAAACTTGATATTAAATCTCTATTTAGAAAATGAAAGTGAATATGCAAATATAAAGCTCTAAAAATATTTACTAAATAAATTACATTCCTAAAATGAACTATTTAATGTAGAAATAAGCTCTCTTTTTTTAACAGATGGAAATAAGCTCATTAATACAATCTAAGTGTCATGCAATTTTAAGATAATGAATTTATCTGTTAATATGAATATTTCCTTAAAGCTATATTTGATAGTTAAGATAAAAGTTAAAATATATTTTATCCCATCCTATCATAGGTTTGGTTGATGTCCAAAACAGGATAAAACCGGATATGAGAGGGATATAATTAAGATTAAAAAGTTTTAAGTGGGGAGTAGGATAAGGATAGATATGATTTTTTATATTTATAATATAAAAAATAATTTTTTGAAAAACCCTCTCCTCTCCTTCTCTTTCTCCTTCGTAGCTCTAGTTCACATGGTAGCTTCACGGCTCATGAAAGCGGGAAGAGAGTCGAAGCATTGTACATTTAAGAATTGCAATAGTGAATGATCATGTTTTCTCTCTCTTAATAGATCTACATTCTCCGGTTCATATAGCTCGTTTACATTTCTTGTCATGGATCATGTGGTTTTGGAATGTTGCAATGAGCTCCTTTATTGTTTAAGTTTTTTTTTTTTTTTTTTTGGTAAGGCAAGAGTATGTATAACTTTTCAAAACACCAAGTACAACCTAAGCTCAAACCAGCCCATGACCAACTTAGGACAATGGAATGTCGAGAGGGTGACGGGGGTTCAGCAGGAACTATACATCAGGCCGGAAAAACGGCAATAAAAAACAAGAGGAAAGGAAGAACAGACAACTAGACGCCGAGGCCGCACTAGCTGCAGGATGGAGGGCCGACACCCTACCTCCGGACATCTACTGAAGGGGAACCGGAATAGCTGAGCCCAGTGCTAACAAAAGATAGTCGATGGGAGATCCCATTTTCTCCAGCAGCCTATTTCTATATGTGTCTTGTAACAGTCCGGATTTTGATCCAATTTTTGGGGTTTATAAAATGCATAATTTGTCAGTGTGCTTATAGTAAAATCTCGCCCGAGAGCTGATCACTCTCGGTTATTATTTTAAACTAGAGATTTCGCTAGAATCGCACTCGATCGAATTTTCGTCGTTATTTGGACCCTGAACTTTGCAGTCGATTTTGGTGTTTGGGGCGCAATAAATTGGACGGTGTCGAGATTCAAAGGTTTGCCGGTATCGAGATTGTCGGGAATAATGAAAAGTTTGGGTTTTCGGACCGGGTGCAATTTGGACTAGTAGACCCTCGTAAAAATTTTGGTCAAATTAATTTGGCCTTTGTCCCTTTTAAGTGCGAGGTTACTTTGGACCGTAGACCATTTTCCGTTTTTGGAATTGGACCCCGGTTTTTGCGTTTAATATTTTAATTTCTATAAATTTTTCAAAAAAAAAAATTCTCTCTCTCTCTCTCTCTCTCTCTCTCTCTCTCCACACACCCCCCCCTCCGGACCGGTCACGTCCGTCCTTTTCCCCACCCCCGTAAACTCTCTCTCTCCTCTCCCCTCTCTTCCTTCTCTCATTCTCTCTCTCTTCTCCCTTCTCCTTCCTCCTCCCCAGCGTCCCCACCTTGGTTTCCACCTTACCCCGCCCCTCGCCTCCATGAAGCGCGCGCCCTCCGCCTCCGATATGCCCGCCAGAACCGCGCCCATTGCCCGGCCGCGCCTCGCTTCCCTCTTCCTCTTTTAAACAAGTTTAGAGGTTAATTAGGGTATTTTAGGGGTTAATTTAGGGGTTAAATTGTGGAATTAATTAGGGCTTGGAATTGGGACAATTTGGTGGATTAATATGTTGAGTTAATGGAGGATTAGTGGCCCGAGAGGCGCTAATGATGAATGGGTTGGGCAATTTGGATCAAATCGGCCCCAAATTCGGATTGTTCGGGGTTAAATATGAGGAATTTTGACGCTACCGTATTTGATTTTGTGGTGGTCAATTAGACTGATACTTGAGGAATATAGTGGATTATTTTGAGGATATTTATAGGCCCAGATTAGTCGGTTTGGAGGCTAACCATATCAGGATTTTAATTGGACAAGGCGTGATCAATTCGAGGTTTAATTGTGGCTAAATTGTACTTGGTTGTGATCAATTTCGTGGACGAGTGCCCTGTGCCTAGTGTGACCAAGAATAGAGTATTTTGGTGGGCCTCGGGTGCGTGGTTTCATGTTGATTAAATTGTGCGAATGTTGTGCATGAATTACGTATTGAGTTAATGCCATGGTTGAATTAAAATTGATTGTCTGAGTGGGCATGTTGGTTTATGGAATTAAATAGGCGCGGTGCAAGTTGAGCTTGTTACATCGTAATTCGCGCGTGTGGATGCCCAAGTGTGAATTTTATGACCATGGGTGCACATCTCAAGCATTGGCACGACATTTGCATTATAAGTGTGCCCGAATGATGTGTGCGTAGTGATCACTTAAAATGCCCTGATGCGTGTAACGCGGGGTCCAGAAAATAACGAATTGTGTGATCACCTAAGGACCTACGGGTCGTGACCTTCGGGTCGATACCGTCCTCATGCACTTTGAAGCAGGACGATGCCCGGCACGTCCGGAAGGCGACCATCCTCATGCACTTTGAAGCAGGCTCTGGTTCGCAAGGAGAACAGTGTTGCGCCTCATGCACTTTGAAGGTGCTAGAGACACCGGGCCGATCGGTCATCGCGCCTCATGCACTTTGAAGAAGTGCTAGACGCTCCGGGCCGTGAAAAATTGATGACTCGAGTCGTGTTAATAATAATTTGGGGCAGCCGGTGTGCAGGTTAGTGTGTCAGGGCTGGGCCGGAATTGCACGTGTCAAGTCCATGACATTTGCATACATGATCATACATTGACCGGCATGCGAGAATGTGAGAATCAAGTGCATAAGCGTGTGATTGGCATGTGTGTGATTAAGAGTGCCACTTAAGTACCGTGATTACTATATATGGATATGCCTAACCCCGCAGGTCTAGTGGGATTAGATTTAGGCCCCGAGGGCCCAAGTCGGGCTTTTATGTGTTTGTTGTGTTGTTTAGTACTTGTCGAGGTGCATGTTAGCCTAGTTTAGGTTTAGGGAATTACTCGCTGAGATTTATTCTCACGGTTGTTGTAAAACCGATATTTTCAGATCCCCGGCCTTGAGGAGGACAGTGTCCCGAGCACATTTTTGGGAGAAGACCCCGTTAATTGTAGTACTGAACCCCGAGCCACTTACCCCTTTTGTCAAAGAGTGGCCTTGAACCGCTTTTTTGATTTTTTGATTTTTGGTATTGGGGGCTGTAATTGAATATTGTATATGAATTCCAAAGACTAGTACAAGTGTTGATTTTGGTGGTTACCCTTGGTTATACGCTTATATATGTACGGGTAGTTTTAATTGCTTCCGCATGTGCTGTATATCATTGTGTTGGGTGTTGGGTCGGCGACGCGTCCTGGGACGTCGCACGAATCGACCTCTGCGAGGGATGTGGCACACCGAGGAGTGCGGGGCGTGACATCCCCGTTTGATTTGGTATCAGAGCAAGGTCAGCTCGATCCAACTAGGTCGAAGCCTGGAGTGATAAGGAGCGATGACCTTGGGTAGCCAATAGGTGGACCTCGTGGTGCTAAGTGTACCTCCCGGTATCTCGTGTCTTGATTGATTGGTTGCGTTATTGACCCGTGAAGTGCAAAAAGGCCGACCGAGGTTAGTACACGTGTTCTCGTGGATCAAGTCTGGCTATTTATGCTCAATCGCATGCTGAGTGATTGATTGCTGTAACGTTAAATTCCCTGCCTAGGACCTTAGACCGGTTTAGCTTGGGTTAGGTCTCTAATCCCGATGTGGGAATTATAGCAGGAGAATGGACATGCAAGTTGGAGAGACGAGTAACCCAGGACGAGGTAGAGGTCGAGGCCGTAGAAGAGGTAGAGGTCGAGGTCGAGGTCCTGAGCCGGATCGTGTCGAACCACAAGTGAGAGTGGCCGAGGATCCGAGAGTGGATGGAATCCTTAGGGCCCTTGAGGAAGCTGGGATTCTGGGAGGTAGATTGGCTCAGGAGAGGGATGCCACTATCGCTGCTGCTGTTGAGGCCGCCATTGCTGCTGCCAATGGAGCAAATGGGAACAACGGAAATAACGGGAACAATGGAAATGGTGGGAATCAGGGAAATGTGGAGAATCCCATCCCGCAGACCTGCAAATGGCCAGCACGTCGGGCTGGTAGAGCGCCGTTGAAGCCGCCAAGTTCAACGCTAAGGTGATCCCAGGGCCGCACTCATGGATCGAGGAACCGGAGAAGGCCTTCGGGCGCTGGGTGCACCGAGACCGAAAAGGTGACGTTGGCGGTATATGGCAAGTAGATAACGCCAATGATCAGCGGAGAGCCACCAAAGGACGGTATTTCAAGGAACCGCCCCCCTGCATCACAATGTATTTTCCCGAGAGATCTTGGGAAGTTCTTCTGAAAAGGCCAGAAAGGAAGTCATGACCATGAGACTGGCCATGGTCACGACCGTGATCAAGATGGAGGCGGAGTTTATGGCTGTCAAGGTTCATAAAGGGATGGTGGAACACCTGGAGGATAAGGCTAAGATTCCGGATGGATCAAGGCGGACATTCGCGACAAAATGATACCAAAGGAATCAAAACTTATGAAGATTTGTATGAGAGAGCTCAGTTATCGAAAGGAACAAGTGGATGTGGTAGCCGCCCGGATCGCGGGTTCGGCAGCCTGACAACCGCCGCCTTTGGGGAAGAAACCGATATGGAAATAAAGTATTTGTCCCACCGATTAGAAGGAACATCGAGTAGTTTAACTTTCAAGAAAACAGACGGGGGCTTGCTTCAAGTGTGGGGAGAGGGACCATCGTGATCAAGAATTGCCCCCAACAACACCATGAGAGCCCCGACATCGCAATGTTTTAAATGGGAACTGGGCCTGGGAGTGCCTCCGGCTATAATGATGCATGACCAAGACAAGGATTTAGTGTATGCAATGGCGCCGGCGGGAGGTGGAAAAATGTTTTTGTGGTGGTCATGGTGTATGGTTTTCTCCGTACACCATATAGCATATGCATTATTTGATCCGGGAGCATCGCACTCATTTATATCCGCCGCTTTGTTGAATTGATTGGATTAAAAGCCTGGGTTATGTTAGAAGTGCAATTATGTGTGACTACACCATTGAAGGATAAGATATGCATATCCCTAGGGTGCCCGAACTGTGAGATGGTGATTGGTGGTGGTGAAAGCGGGATAGACCTAGCTGTGTTGCCGATGTATGATTTTGATTTGATTGTGGGCATGGATGGCGAAGTTAAAGGAATGCCGTAATGGACTGCGTAGTACCGTGGCGATCCGGTTTGCTTGGGCCAAGGCCCTAGATTTGAGTTTGTAGGGAGTCGAGGAGGAACCTCGATCCCTTGGGTTTCGGGCCGGTGGGAAGCAACTAAATTGTTGGATGAGGGCTGTCAAGGATTATTTAGCCGGTGGTCGATCCGCCGCCGGTGAAGGCGCTTGAGAATATACCGAAAGGTGTGCAACTTTTCCGGATGTCTTTCCTCGGAATTTAGGGATTGCCGCTGAAAGGGAAGTAGAGTTTGTTATCGAGTTGGCCCTAGGACTGAGCCAATCTCGAGCCGCCCCCTCTGGGATGTCATTGTCGGAATTGAAGGAATTGAAGGTCCGATCGGGAACTATTGGACAAAGGTTTTATCCGATCGAGTGCGTCTCCATGGGGAGCCGGTATTATTCGCCGAAAAGAAGGATGGGTCGCTAAGGTTGTGTATCGACTCACCGTCACCGAATCAAGTGACGGTCAAGAATAAGTATCCCTTCCAAGGATCGACGACCTGTTTGATCGATTCTGCAAAGGGAGCCCCGGTATTTTCTAAAATTGACCCGAGGACGGGTATCACCGATTTAAGGATCCAAAGGGAGGATATTCCAAAGACAAAGATTCGTGACTAGATATGGACACTATGAGTTTACGGTGATGCCATTTGGACCGACTAATGCCCCCGCCGCTTTCATGGATTTAATGAACCGGTATTCAAGGAGTTCTTAGATCAGTTCGCGGATCGTGTTTATTGATGATATTTTAGTGTATTCAAGAGTTCCGAGGAACACGAAGTACACTTGGAAAAGGTTCTACAGACGTTAAGGAAGCACGATCGTATGCTAAGTTTAGCAAGTGCTAGTTTTGGCTGAACCGAGTAGCATTTCTTGGACATATAATATCCGGAGAAGGAATCTCCGCGGGACCCTAAGAAAGATTGAAGTGCAGTTGATGGATCGGGCCGAGACCGACGATACCACCGAGGTTCAAGCTTTAGGACTAAGCAGTTATTATAGGAGATTTGTGGAACGATTCTCAACGATAGCCACTCCATTGACGGTTGCTTAAGAAGGAAACCAAGTTTGAATGGACCGAAAAGTGCTAAGAGAGTTTTCGTGAATCAAGCAAAGATTGACAACGGCGCCAAGATTAACGATTCCTTCAGACCGGGCGGGGTATGAGATTTATAGCGATGTCGCTTAGAGGATTGGGATGCGCATTTAATGCAACATGGAAGAGTAGTTGCTTATGCATCGCGGCGCTAAGACCTCATGAGATGAACTACCCAACCCACGATTTGGAACTAGCAGCAATTATTTTCGCACTTAAAATTTGGAGGCATTACTTATGTGGAGAAAGGTTCCAGATCTACACGGACCATCGAGCCTCAAGTACCTATTTTCGTAGAGAAGGAATTGAATATGAGACAGGGCGTTGGATGGAATTGCTGAAAGACTATGATCGCGACATACCAGATCACCCCGGAAAGGCCAACCGGGTAATGGATGCCTTGAGCAGAAATCGAGCATCGCGATTTGCTGGTTAAAGAGTGGACCTTACTAGAAGGAGCGACTTTAATTTAAGTTTGAGGTAGGACACCTCCAACCGATGGCGACATTAAGGATTGAGCCGAAGTGCAAGCCAAGATTAGGCGCTGCGTACCACGGACCCCGAGATTCGTAAAATTTTGAGTATGGACAACTCTAAGAGGAAACCAGACTTTCGTGTGTCGAAGATGGAATCTTTAGGTTTCGAGGACGGCCAGGCGTGTCCGACGATTTGGAACTCAAAGAAGAGATTTTGTCGGAAGCTCATAGGAGCCACTACAAAGATTCACCCGGCAGCACTAAGATGTACCGTAATCTTCGCCAAAGACTATTGGTGGAATGGAATGAAAGTGGACGGCCAAGCATGTGGCCTATGCTTGACGTACAACAGTGAAGGCACAAAGACCAGAAGCCTGTGGGATGTTACAGCCGCTTGGAAATCCCGTAATGGAAGGGGAACACATCACAATGGATTTTGTAACGGACCGCCAAGAAGCCGAGAGGACACGACTTATTTGGGTGATAGTGATGATCGATCAAGTCAACAAGACTTCCGGCAAAGCTAAAGGACTTCGAGCTAGAAAAGTTGGCGTAATTATACGCATTTAGCGATAGTTCGCCGGTGGAGTGCCGTGATCAATCACTTCGGACCGTGATCCCGATTTATCGCAACGGAAAAGTCTTAATCGCCATGGAAACTAAGTTACACCAAGACGGCCTATCATCCATGACGGATGGCCAATCCGAGAGGACTATTCAGACTTTGGAGGATATGCCGAGAGCGTGTGTACTCGGATTTTCGTGGCAAATGGGAAGAACAGTTGCATTTGGTGGAATTTGCCTACAACAATGGGGCCAAAGAGAGCATCGAATGGCACCATTTGAAGCATTATATGGCGGTGGCTTGCAGGACACCGTTGTGTTGGGATGAGGTAGGAGAAAGAAGTATAACGGGTCCAGAGTTGGTTCAACAATGGTGGAAACAAAGGAAAATTATCCGGGGAAAGGTTGAGAACAGCCCGTAGTCGCCGTAAAAGTTACGCTGGACCAAGGCGAGACCATTGAGTTTCAAGTTGGCGATCATGTGTTTTCAAGATCTCGCCAATGAGAGGACTGTCTCGGTTTGGCAAGAAAGGAAAGCTGAGTCCAAGGTACATAGGCCCGCTTTGAGATTTTGGAAAGGATTGGAACGCTGGGCTCATCGCTCAGCCTTGCCGCCAAATCTGTCACAAGTTCATAACGCCTTCCACGTGTCGATGTTGAGGAAGTACGAACCGGACCCGACCCACGTGCTGAATTATGAAGTAATAGACGTGGACGACAGAGTGTCGTGATGTGGAAAACCGTGCGGAATCGATGATGTGAAGGAGCAAGTGTTGAGGAACAAGACGATCCCGCTGGTCAAAGTTATTTGGGAACATCACGGGACGGAAGGTGCCACATGGGAAAGTGAGGAAGTGATGCGAAACCAAGTACCCCATTTGTTTGAATAGTCGGTTGGGATTGTAAATTTCGAGGACGAAATTTTTGTAAGGGGGGAAGAATTGTAACATTCCGGATTTTGATCCAATTTTTGGGGTTTATAAAATGCATAATTTGTCAGTGTGCTTATAGTAAAATCTCGCCCGAGAGCTGATCACCTCGGTTATTATTTTAAACTAGAGATTTCGCTAGAATCGCACTCGATCGAATTTTCGTCGTTATTTGGACCCCCGAACTTTGCAATGATTTTCGGGTGTTTCAGACGAAATAAATTGACGGTGTCAAGATTAAGGTTGCCAGATCGAGATTGTCGTGAATAATGAAAAAGTTTGGGTTTCGGACCGGTGCAAATTTGGACTAGTAGACCCCTCGTAAAAATTTTGGTCAAATTAATTTGGCCTTTGTCCCTTTAAGTGCGAGGTCTACTTTGGACCGGTAGACCATTTTCCGCTTTGGAATTGGACCCCGGTTTGCGTTTAATATTTTAATTTCTATAAATTTTCTCTCATTTTTAAACAAGTTTAGAGGTTAATTAGGTATTTTAGGGGTTAATTTAGGGGTTAAATTGTGGAATTAATTAGGGCTTGGAATTGGGACAATTTGGTGGATTAATATGTTGAGTTAATGGAGGATTAGTGGCCCGAGAGGCGCCGATGAATGGGTTGGGCAATTTGGATCAAATCGGCCCCAAATTCGGATTGTTCGGGGGTTAAATATGAGGAATTTTTGGCGCCGTATTTGATTTTGTGGTGGTCAATTAGACTGATACTTGAGGAATATAGTGGATTATTTTGAGGATATTTATAGGCCCAGATTAGTCGGTTTGGAGGATAACCATATCAGGATTTTAATTGGACAAGGCGTGATCAATTCGAGGTTTAATTGTGGCTAAATTGTACTTGGTTGTGATCAATTTCGGACGAGTGCCCCGTGCCTAGTGTGACCAAGAATAGAGTATTTTGGTGGGCCTCGGGTGCGTGGTTTCATGTTGATTAAATTGTGCGAATGTTGTGCATGAATTACGTATTGAGTTAATGCCATGGTTGAATTAATATTGATTGTCTGAGTGGGCATGTTGGTTTATGGAATTAAATAGGCGCGGTGCAAGTTGAGCTTGTTACATCGTAATTCGCGCGTGTGGATGCCCAAGTGTGAATTTTATGACCATGGGTGCACATCTCAAGCATTGGCACGACATTTGCATTATAAGTGTGCCCGAATGATGTGTGCGTAGTGATCACTTAAAATGCCCTGATGCGTAACGCGGGGTCCGTAAAAAATAAAATTGTGTGATCACCTAAGGACCCACGGGTCGTGACCTTCGGGTCGATACCCGCCCCTCATGCACTTGAAGCGGGGGCGATGCCCGGCACGTCCGGAAGGCGACCATCCTCATGCACTTTGAAGCAGGCTGCTGGTTCGCAAGGAGAATGCGATGTTGCGCCTCATGCACTTTGGCGTGCTAGAGACACCGGGCCGGATCGGTTGTCTAGCCTCATGCACTTTGAAGCCCGGGCTACGCGCTCCGGGCCGTGGAAAAATTGATATTTCGAGTCGTGTTAATAATAATTTGGGGCAAGTGTGCAGTCAGGTCGGTGTGGGCCAGTGGGCCGGGAATTGCACGTGTCAAGTCCATGACATTTGCATACATGATCATACATTGACTGGCATGCGAGAATGTGAGAATCAGTGCATAAGCGTGTGATTGGCATGTGTGTGATTAAGAGTGCCACTTAAGTACTGTGATTACTATACATGGATATGCCTAACCTGCAGGGTCTAGTGGGATTAGATTTAGGCCCGAGGGCCTAAGTCAGTTTTATGTGTTTGTTGTGCTGTTTAGTACTTGTCAGGAGGTGCATGTTAGCCTAGTTTAGGTTTAGGGAATTACTCGCTGAGATTTATTCTCACGGTTGTTGTAAAACCGATATTTTCAGATCCCCGGCCTTGAGGAGGACAGGTGTCCCGCACATTTTTGGGAGAAGACCCCGGTTAATTGTAGTACCTGAACCCCGAGCCACTTACCCCTTTTTGTCAGTAGTGGCCTTGAACCGTTTTTTTTTGATTTTTGGTAGTGGGGCTGTAATTGAATATTGTATATGAATTCCAAAGACTAGTACAAGTGTTGATTTTGGTGGTTACCCTTGGTTATACGTTTATATATGTACGGGTAGTTTTAATTGCTTCCGCATGTGCTGTATATCATTGTGTTGGGTGTTGGGTCGGCGACGCGTCCCCGGGACGTCAAGACACGAATCGACCTCTGCGAGGGATGTGGCACACCGAGGAGTGCGGGCGTGACATGTCTTCAACTCTACCCATAGAGATGACCTTGTCCTTGACTACTTTGAAGAGGTGCTTTCGCATTCCAGGAATGGAGACGCTCTTATTTCTGAAGATCGCATTGTTCCTTTCGGTCCAAATGATGTGACACAGAGCCCCAAAAGAGAATCTAGCTATGCAGTGAGCAAAAGAGGAACCTCCGCATACTTGCATCGCCCATAGTATATGGTCTTGCCATGGGCGATTGCGCCAAGGTAGATTGCATTTAGATGCCCAAAGAGAGTTTAAGGTTTAGATGTACAATAATCAAGAATTAATTGTTGGAAGTTGTCTCCATTTGTGCATTTTCGGTTTGTATAACAGTGAGTCGTGAGAGATTCTTACAATTTCCATTTGTTCATTTTTCGATTATTTAGTAGTGAATGGTGAGAAAGAGTCAACAATACTTTTTGTTTGTGCATTTCCAACAATAACCATGGATTGATTCAGTAAGATTTTTACCCTTTTAATTCTAGGATTTTGGATGATTTTGCTATTAATTTACTTGGCAATTTGTACATAATGTTTCTGTCTTTTTCCTCGTTAGATATGGATTACAATACGAACAATAACATTTTTTCATGAGCAGCATATAAGGGTATATTTGTCATTCACATTGATATGCAATTACTTAGGATATGAAAATATCCGATTTTATTGCTACGATTAATCAAACAGTGAATATGATATAGCAAAATTCATGGATTTCATATCCTAATCCTATCTAGCCCCCTGTCTTGGCTAGAAATTCAAATGACCAAACACATGCATTCTTGAACATTTTTTTTTTCAACTTTTTATGAGGGTGCAACGCAAATATGCTAACTATGCACGGAAACATTTATCCATGGAAACTCTAATTTTCCAATATAGTATTGTCATGATGCAAATAAAACATGAGATTGTACCCTAATATGCATAATAGGCAAACGTGAACACTGTGTGCAATGATCACTTCGATACAATTTAGATGCAATTCTAATCTTTTTTTTTTTTTTTTCTTTTCTTTATTTTTTATTTTTATTTTATTTCTTAATAAACCAATTAAAACCCAAAAATCGACTATATGCTGAAGTAGTCAAGAAATATAACTTGCATGCATAAATCAACCTATATGCTGAATTAACATGTAGCGATGGATTTCATCAAAATTAGCACAAGGGATCAACCTTCATCCTATTGGATTTTCAACCTTAAATTTCATGTGAGAACGGGGTTAGTGCAAACTGGAAAATAATGAAACCAAAGCAGCATAATGTTGGAAATTGAAGTAAAATTGATCTAAACATGAAATCAACATGTGATACGCATGGACGCTATGCGAAATCAACATGGAGGAATTATGACATGCTTCTATACTAATTGGAACTTAAGAATGCCCAAAATAACTACCTATTAAAGGCCAAATTTTTGTTTTCCCCACACCAGTTCAGACCGATAAGTGATATTGTTTAGTGATATGAATTCCTT
Source organism: Syzygium grande (assembly GCA_024733475.1). Classification (NCBI taxonomy): domain Eukaryota; kingdom Viridiplantae; phylum Streptophyta; class Magnoliopsida; order Myrtales; family Myrtaceae; genus Syzygium; species Syzygium grande. The sequence goes on along the minus strand of JAMXDD010000008.1, from coordinate 25,047,960 downwards.
CATGCCAAGAATACTAACAAAACCGAACCTAATACTTGTATGCTCCAAAAGATGATGCAAATCAAGTGAACAAAGAGGGGAAATCCATGGGGATTAACTTAGCACAAAGCCATATATTCATGTGTGAAGAACAATGCATAATCATAAACTAACCTTTGAAGTCTTTTGACTTGACCCCTAGATCATAGGGCTAATGATGTCAGGATCAGATGACCCATAACCAAAGAAGATACTTTATGGTAAGAATGTCAGATTTGGATGAATCGGATATTGGTTGAAAGCTCTTGACGAATACTATCTAATTGCACCCTCAGTTTGGGTTTTTTATGCAAGTCAATCGAGAAATCTTTAATAAAAAGTGAAGTGCCAAGATACGGTTTGTTTCATTTTCTAATCAAATAACTACATTGATTTATATGAATATTTGACAGCATTATTTGCTCATAGTGATTGATGCGAGCTCTATTCTATGATGATTAAAAATCTGTTTTTAATTTGTTTACTAATTGCTAATCCTTTTGTATTGATTTAGATGAACAGGCAATTCTGTTTATCTTGTAGGTTAGTTCATTTTTCATTGGGAAGCGTTCTTTAGTCTATTGTAATAAAGTTTCGAGAAACGTGCCTGAATTATATTTGAGAGGCTACTAAGCTGAGGAAATATACAAAGATGATCATATGTCCTTAAGGTTGGTGCACTTGGTTGACGAGTTGGAGAATTTCTGGCTTGAAACAAGAGGTTACTTGTTTGAATTTCACAAACTGCGTGTAAATTGCTTTAGATCAAAGGTTTCGACTTAGCTAAATTATGAGGCTTGCATAGTGTTTCATGGCCTTACAAGTAGTCAGATCTCCATGGTCATGCCTTAAATTATAAAGGGAAAAAGATGATCATGTAATTATTAGCAGCATGTTACTGGATAATAACATATCACGTGGGTTATTGATAATTTCTTTCTTTTGTTGTAAATATGATAAAGGGATAAATATCCTCTTATTGCTTGGAATGTTCGCTCCTCTCTTCATGAAAACGAGATCTATTATTGCTCATAGGTATAATTATCTAGGTTCTTGTTGATTGTTAAAACTCTAAAAGTAAATATACATCTGTATGATTTTTCTTATTAATTTAAATGATGTTCATTTTCATTGCTTTGATGGGTGTTATGTTCGCCCCTCTTCCTAAAGATTCATGTCGTTTCTTTATAAATATAGATGATTTCTAAATTGGCGCAATTTGATGGATATGGAAGAGAACTTTGATTCGTATTGTAGGTAGAAGATTGAACATTTTATATCCTCTTTTTGAGTGGTAATCATAACTCTAATTAGATCTTCAGTTCGAACCCAAAAATGATGGGAAACAATTTTGATTCTTTGTTCAGCAATTGAGCTTGTCTAAAGAACTAGAAATGCAAGGCATGATTAATAGAACTTAGTGAATTGGATTCGATTCAATGAACCCTTTTTTTCATATGAATATTCATATCAAGACTAGCCGATCCTTCATAGAGGAGTAAACGAAATCAATGCGGTCACCAATCAGAACTTTCAATTCGATGTCAATTGGTGGTAACTCTCACTCTCGTGAACCAACCAATAGCAGTACTAACTTGACTTGGGGAATCACCCATTGAGACCCATCAAACTAGGAAAAATGAATCCAAGACAAGACGACTTGTCGCTATTTCTGTGACCTGGCAAGTACTTCAAATGAAACCCTTTCCAGACCGCACCTTAAACATAAGCAAATCAGCATCCCAGGCGTAGGAGCCCGTGAACTGAAAAGGAGATGCGAAAACAAGGAAAATGAGACAGATGACACTGACAAGTGACAACACATGACAGTAGATGTCGAGTCAACTTTCGGAGACTATTCCTTCCAAGAATCTACGCACGAAAATGAAAATAATATGGGAAGATGGATTTATACTAACATATCGGAACAGTAATGATCATGTGTATTTGGAGATAAATAAAATGATCAATATCGCAAAAAAAACCTCAAATTGATAAATTTGTAATAAATTTACTCAAATTAATTTTTGACTGCCAAAATTTCCATACGGATATATTTTTGATAAATTTTTTTTTTTTTGATAACCTGGGAACCCCCAAGACGGGCCGACCCTGGGGAGTAAACCACGGGGCGACACGTGTTAGCCACCACACACGTGCCACCGGTTAAGTCACATTGCAGCGCCCGGGATTGAACACTCAACCTTTTATAGAGGAAGAGTGCGTGCTAGGCGCCATAGCGGGTGGTATTTGTGATAAATTTACCTTTCATTAGTTTCTATTAAATTGGATTAATACAACAAAAATATACAAATCGGTATACCTGTAATAAAGCGAAGGTAAGACACCAAACTACTACACCCGTCAACTACCACGTGTCATCCAACTCAGTAATTTAACGGTAAAATTTAACAGCAATTAAAGGTACGTAAATTTGTTATAGGTGTATTAGTTTGAGGTCTTTTATAATCAAAAAATTAATTTAAGGTAAATTTATTATATGTGTACTAATTTTAGATTTTTTTCGTGATATTAACTCTAAATAAAATATGACCACGTTTCTATATGGTGTCCATTGCGCAAAAGTTGGTATTCTCGCCCAACCACAAGAGCCATGGATCATATCGGATGAAAAAGGAACAAACTGGAGTACTTGACCATGAGATAAAATGTGTAGTTTTGAATCCCGGCCCAAAAAAAAAACATTTAATATGTCGACTAAAAATGTCCAAAAATCCCTTTAAAAACTAATCAATTTCATGTACATAGAGCAGATAACGAGCTAACGTCTATACACTATTATATAGAGTTTTACCCCGTCGATATTTAAATATATTTAGCACTTCGTGGATATTTCGCATTAAATAAAATCGAACTGCGAGAGCCACGAGATTGGCCGATAAGAACCAATTGAAAAGCAGAACTCGCCATCATAGTCTCTACTCCTTCAATTTTAAGGCAACTTTGAGCCCGAGAGAAGTGCTAGCGGAGGGGACGTGGGACCCTAATTTTAAGGCAACTTAGAAAATCTTGATCTACCAAACGATAACGTCTGCAAAAAGGCAGATATGAATGGACACACAACAGCAAAAGCATTTCCGTGACTCGTGGAGGTGACTCCATATTACTTGGAGAAAGGGAAGAAGAAGAAGACAGACAACAACGACGACAATGGCGGCTTCACCGCGCTCCTCTTTCCCCATCGAGATCCTGCTCTGCATCTCTCCTTTGCCTTCTGTACTCAACCGAGAAGGGCTGCATTGTCCATGGAGCTGAGGAGATCACCCTCGCAGTCAGCTCTCTTTTCCCTTCTCCAGACTGCAAAGCTTCAACTTCCAATGGTCCTCTCTCTCTCTCTCTCTCTCTCTCTCTCTCTCTCTCTCTCTCTCTAGATTCTTGCATGAATTCGCATGGAGTGTTGTTGAAAACGCAAACTCAGATTGTCAAGTGGTGATGTGCAAAATCGTCATTTGTGAACTAAAAACCAAAGACTTCTAGTGCAATTTATTTATTCATATTGTTGCTTAAATTAAGGTTTAATACCACAAAAAAAATCTCAAACCGATACTCCTATGATAAATTTACCTCAAATTATTCTAAACCAGTACATATGTGATAAATTTACCTTCCGTTAGTTTCTATTAAATCTTACCATCAAATTACGGAGTTTGATGACACGTGATAATTAACGGTGCACCGGTTTAGGGTTTTACCTGTTTGTTTGTCACAAGTTTACCAGTTTGTAATTTTTAGTGATATTGATATAATTTAATCAAGGTTAAATTTATTGCAGATGTATCAGTTTAAGGTTTTTATGGTCAAAAAATTAGTTTTGGATAAATTTATTACATGTATACCAATTTGTGATTTTTGTAGTCAAAAAATTAATTTGAGGCCAAATTTTCAGAAGTGTACCAGTTTGAGATTTTTCATCATATTTACTCTTAAATTAAGCTATTTCAAAGTCAAAATAGGCTTCAACGTGTAATTGCTTAGATGGTCAGTTATACATCTATTAATGCTTCTAATGTTCAAATCGATATGAATCATTTGTTTAACTTTGGTCTAATTGAATTGAAGAAAGTGTGCACATTCAGCATTTTCAATTCATATCCCACATAAATACTCTATTAATTTCACATTCTTTTTCAATTACACATATCTAAGACAAATCGTGGAATACATTAAACCTGGATAAATGGACTTCTCGAAGAGTCCCACGAGGGAGAAAGTACACTTCCCATCACAGTCTCTACTCCTTCAATTTTTTTTAAATCATCTATTTGCTGTATAAATTTTATGAAAAAAAAATTAATAATCTAGTGTTAAGAAGTATAGTTAATGCTGGACCACTCATTTAATAGGAACAAAAGGTACATCTCCTTGATCTGTTCTTACTAGCTCCGTTCGTTTCATAGAAAATGTGACGTTTTTGGAAAATATTTTTCAGAAAGTTATTTTTCAAGAAAATAACAATATTTTTCGGTGCTCAACTAAGACCTAAAAATTAACTGGAAAATATTTTCCATTGTTAGGTATCTGATTTGATTTTCTATGGAAAATTACCAAAGAAATTGAATTTTTAATTAATTTTTAATTATATTTTTCTCTTGTTTCCTTTCCTTTTCCATGATTAGTTTATTTTCCATGAAATGGACTCCAAAAAATATGAAAAATGTTTTTTAAAAATTACTTTTTGTGAAACGAACGGAAACTAAGTATTAGAAATTATTTTTAACCCGTACTCATAAAATCCTACCATCAATCACCACATATTTTTGTGGTTGTTCTATTGGATAGATTCGCGACATTAAGCCCGTCATTCATGTGGCAGAGATAATTCCCCTAATGGCCAGGCCCAAAAATAGACACTAGTCCCTTTAGTCTCTCCCTCCGATTTTTTCTTTTTTTTTACGGTTAGGTGGTGCTCGGGATGTTTTTGCGCACCTCGACTAGTGTACCTCCCAACGGATTTTAAGAGCCCACTTCCCCATGTTGACCTGAATACATTCTGAATTTTACGTATGAATTTCTCAACGAAATTTGAATTCAAAATCACAAGGAAATGAGCATACTCCGTTCTCATATGAGCCAAACCCTCGGTGGCCTCTCTCTCTCTCGAATTTAACTCGTGCATACAGTACTCTAAAACTCCTTTGAGTGCAGCTTGTCGGCCTCGTACGGAGTGGTGCTACGATAACGGCACCGTTGTTCCCCGTGACTCGACGTGCCTTTTTGATCACGAGCTGCAATTACAATGGAATAGGCAACTGGAACCTACACAGTTTGGAGACACGAAGCAAACTTTGAATAGAAACTCAGATAGAAAATGTTCAGATTTTGGACCACATTTATTTCTTCCAAAAAGAAATTGAAACCAACAAAGATAAGAATATAATTACTGCATGTGAACTTTTTTTATACACTCTGAATAATCACTTGAATGTAGGACTTGATTCTTTTAACAGTGTACTCTCGAAGCATTTCCACCTATCATAGGTGCAACGAAAGTCAAATTAGCAACCGCACAAGTAATTTTACCTAATTCAATTGGATTGTAGAGAGTTACCCAACAAGCGAAAATTTGTACATTACAATGTGTCTCGTACATATTAAGTTATCAGTTTTCTTGTAATTTTATCGGTCTCTTTTGACTTTGGTTGAACAATGATAAGCATTACTTGCCTGGAATGTAGTGGTCATCTACCTATATATCTATGAATTTTTACTTTGTACACGAAAATTAAGTACTAACACATATCCGAGGTTTTATTTTGACAATTGTGTTCACTTTGTTAAATGATGGATATTTTTCTTGCACCATTTCAAATTTGAAAAATATTTTACATTGGGAATATTGCTAATAAGAATCCTAAATTCATTTTGTCTTGCAATAAAGAAATAGAAACCTTCTTTTTTAGATTGAATGTAAAAATATTTTATACGGATGATGTTTCCAATGAGTGCGATTTCTATTACTTTATTTTTATTTTGGTCGATTTATTATTTTTTCTAATTAAAAAAACTCCCACTTGGTGGACCCGGGATTAAAGATAACGACACGGTCTTTAAAAATTACAAGATGTCTCATTTTTTTAATAATGCACATTATCCTTTGTCTACACCGATTTATAAATCTTTGTTAATCGTTCGAAAGCCCTTCATATTAATCAAATTCTCATTCTTCTTGCAGCAAACTCAACCTTGAAGCTGGTTCACAAGCACGGTCCATGCTCTCCCTTTTCAACGGCGAACCGGTGAACCACACGCAATTTCTGCTTGAAGACATTGTGAGAGCAAAGTGGATTCGATCCAAATTATCTGGCACTAACGCCGTGGACAACCTGAAAGACTCGGCCGTCAGTGTCCCGGCTAAGTATGGTCCTGGCGGAGAGAGCTACCTGGTGACGATAGGACTCGGCACGCCGAAGAAGGACCTTACCCTCTTGTTCGACACCGGAAGTGCACTCACGTGGACCCAGTGCGAGCCCTGCATCGTGTCTTGCTATACCCAAACTGAGCCAATCTTTGACCCCTCTCAGTCCTCGTCCTATGCCAATATCTCTTGCTCTTCTCCATCTTGCTCTCAGCTTCCTTCTGGGACTGGTAATTAACTAAACCTCAATTTAAATTCCGGGGGTATTCCAATTAAATCTCTATATGTTGAACTAAATAATATTCAAGCTCTTAGTTTAGTCTTGACGTTATTTCATAAAGCAATTTTTTTTATAGATCAATAAAAGGGAGGGTAAACCCAGTAAATCCGATTAAAATGGACAAAAGACTAGTTACGAGGTTTTCTTCATCTCAATTGTAATTTCATGTCGCTCCATGGTATGCAGCTCAACGACCTCGCTGCAGCGATTCGACATGCGTTTACGAATCACGGTACGGTGACCGAGAGTCCTTCACCATTGGCTTCTTTGCAACAGAAACACTGACGTTATCATCAACGGATGCAATCTCCGGTTTTGAATTTGGGTGCGGTCAGAACAATAGAGGGCGATTCACGGGATTTGCCGGATTGTTGGGGCTCGCCCGGGACCGGATTTCACTCGTAGAACAAAGCGCGACCAAATACGGCCGATTATTCTCATATTGCCTCCCCCCCCTTTGATAAGCTCCACGGGGTACTTAACCTTTGGCAAGGGCAACGGGAGATCCACCTCAGTCCGCTTCACGCCGATATCAACGGTCTCACAGAGTTCAATCTTCTACGGCATCAACATAATAGGAATCAGTGTCGGAGGCAAACCGCTCCCTATACCATCGACCGTGTTCTCCAATGCTGGCACGATCATTGACTCGGGAACCACAATCACGCTATTGCCCCCAACCGCATACAGCGCCCTTCGCTCGGCCTTCCGGCAGGCGATGTCAAAGTACAACATGTCAGCTCCGGCTTCTCCCTTCGACACTTGCTACGACTTGAGCGGGTCCACCATGGTCACTACCCCGGTGATCACATTCTCCTTCAACGGACCAATTGCCATCGACTTGGACCCCAGCGGTCTGTTGTTTCCCGTGAATCCATCAAAAATGTGCCTAGCGTTTGCATCGAGCCCCGCCGACTCGGATCCCAGCATCTACGGGAACATACAGCAGAGGTCATTTGAGGTGGTGTATGATGTGGCTGGTGGGCGGATTGGTTTCGGCGCAAAAGGTTGTTCCTAAGCATTGTCCTGGAGCTTCCATGACAAAAGGGCGCAAAGCGATTTGCTTGTTTAGTGTACTTAAATAAATTGCCAGACACTTGAATCAAGGCAAGCAATGTGTATCATTGTGTACTATAAAAACTACGTTTGAACGTTAACGAATTGTTATCTACAGAAGAAGGGGGGAGATTGATAGATGCATATCCCAACGAGAATGGGAAGATTATTAAAAAGTCATAAACCTATTGTATTTTTACCAGTTTTGTTCTAAACCTTTTAATTATGCCTACTGAGTTCTAAACATTGTCATGCTTTGTCGATTGAGTATATATGGCCAATTGGCTAGAAATTACTAACGTGGATGTTGGGAATCTCACGTGATATAAATTGGTACTAACGTTGACATTTTTTAAATAATATTTTAATAATTTTTTGGAATTTTTATAGTTTTCTTTCGTCTTTTTTTCCTTCTCTTTACCTTGTTTTTTGGGTTTTGGAGTGATGGTTGGTGATCCTCTCCCGATCTGGCCTAGGCGAGGGCTTAGCAACCCTCACTTGCCCCAGGAAAGGGTGTCGCGACCCTCACGATGGGTGTGACATTCTGAAATCCGATCCACTTGGGATTTATGAAGTGAATAGTTTATGGGCGTGTTTGTAGTTAGATTTCGCCCAAATTGATCGCTTTGGGAATACTAACCATTAGGGAAAGGCTAATTAGGGATTTAAATTGCACGACCAAAGAACTTGATCATGAACCGACTTTCGACCATGAAAATTGTTGAGGTGACATTTTGAGCCACTATAGGCTGATCCAAGGATGGCCAGGATCAGTTCACCACTATCATATTAGTGGATCGTGGGTGATTCTGCTGGACCACGAAATGAATTGATGAATGACCCTAAATCTATACCAAACAATCGTGCCTGGCCGGATCTAGCGATTGATCCTCGTGATTAAGTGACAACCGAGGTCATCACGACCCCGAGTAAACTTGAACGTGGCATGATTCAGTATCAGCCACGGGTCAATAATACGAATTTCCCCAAAAGTCACCCGTTAGTATGAGATATACGCAAGTTACGTTATTTAGAACTTAATCATTAATTAGAAACCAAGTTGGGCATTGGAAATTTAGAAAGTCACGACAAAACATTTGGACGATGTTGTCATTTGCTCGGGTAGCCTCGAATTTGCCCGAATCCTTCAGAAAAATTGAATTTCGGCCAGAAATGGAAAATGACCATTTTACCCTTGAAATTTGTTAAGGCCAATGTAATTGGGGAAGGGCGTTTTGGTCATTTCACCCTAATATTAGAACTAAAATTTTTTGACAATTTTGTCCTTGGACTTTTGAGAAATTTTTGAAATTGCCCTTGGATATTTTGGAAAACATTCGATCCGGATTGTCGATCTCAAGATAGGATCGAATCTAGGTGATGATTGGATTTGTGAGAGAATGGCAAGATGGTCATTGGGGACATCAATTATTAGCTTGGATTATTTAAGCCAATTTTTCCTCTCTCTCTCTCCTCACTTTCTCCCTCTCTCGGCTCACTCACTCTCCCTCTCCCCCACCGATCACCGCCCACCCCCTTGCCTTGCCGCCCGCCACCGCCATCATCCGCCCGATCACCGTTGTCCCACCGAGCCGTGACACCCCCACCCCACGCCCATCCCCCCTCTCTCTCTCTCTCTGTCCCTCTTGGCAATCTCTCTCTCTCCTCCAGTGGCCGTGAGTGACTGCGGCCAAGGAAGCCGCCCGCCCGCCACCGCTTAGCCACTTGCCGCTACAAGACGCCATCGCGAGGTCGCCGATCAGCCGCCCCCATTCCACTCTAGCCAAGCTAGTCTTAGAGTTCGAGTAAGTTGCTCCCTAAACCCTATTTAGGATGTCGGGTATCGATAGACGTGATTAGGGCTGAATCGGATTGATAGATAACGGTTTAGGGGTTAATTAGAGGCTGTTTAGTGGTTATATTAGTGGACCGATTTGGGGGCTAATTATGGCTGGTTTATGAATGAAATTATGATGATTTCGGGGCTGATTTGGTGCTGAGTTAGATGCTGGAAAATCGGGAAATGAAATGACGGGCATATGGTCCGATTTGGAGACGATTTGTGTCGGTTTGATGTGCTGTGATGTGGCTGTGTTGTGATGCCTATTATGGCTTGAAATATGCGTGGAAATGTTGAATTTGTGGCTGTGATTGTGGGCCCGATGGCGGTCGTGATTGCTTGTTATTTTGCGAAATATTTGATTGAAATATGAGTTGTGTGCACACATGGGCTAAGTTGCGTGGATCGCCAATTTAGCCATGTTTGGCTTTATCTAAGTATGTGAAATGCGTGGAGTTAGATGCATGCATGAGCCGGACTTACTCGGGCTAGTAATTGGGCTTGTTGGTGTGAGAATTGAGTGAGTAATTGAATGAAAAAGTGTGTGAAATGTCGTGGCATGAGGTTACGAAAATCCCCGAGGCGGTATCATTACACATGGAATTGATCCGTCCTCAAGCAAGACGACTACGGCGGAACGATGCTCTAGATTACGGGAGGATGGCCAACCCGAGGTAGTACCATTATGCTGGTTGTGTCGTAGGTGGTGGGTGTTGAGCCCGAGGCGGTACCACTACACGGCAAGATACACGGCTTGAGGCGATTATCATTACACGGGCCCTAAAGTATTGTTATGAGTTAGTCATGGTGAACTTGAGGCGGTACTACTACGCAGGTCAACAAGTAGTCAAGTGTGAGATTGTCATAGTAAACCCGAGGCGGTACCATTACGTGGGTCACCGACGAGTTGTGTGGAAATAATGTGATGAGGCAGGAATGAGTGCATGAAATGTAATTAGAACGTGCATGTGATTGGAAAGTATACAACTATGGCTAACTTGCAAAGGTTGCATGCAGAAAAAGGCCCAAGTAAGTATAAATTGTATGCCCGCTATGTGATGGCTGAGTGTGGTTATGGTTGTGATTATTTGGAGGTACATGATAGCTTAGGTGGAGTTTAGGGTGTGTGCTTATTGAAATGTAATCTCATGGTTGTTTCAACTAATAATTTTAAACCCGGCCTAAGCCATGATCTTTCGCCACCGTCATTTGTAGCATTTTGAGATTCCTATGCACACCGACCACGACATTGTAGAGTACCCTATAGATAATCATATGACTCGGGTTAAGCATATCACCGTAGTTTGGGTAGATATAAGACTACCCCTTTGGCAAGCCCACACGCACACCGCCTAGATGTTCGGGAGATAGGGTGGATGAGTTTGGTCCCGTCCGTGGCTTCGACATCCCCTTTGATGGAGTTGGGGATTGGGACCCATCAGCTATATCCCTCCCGACGGTGAGATGACGAGCCTAAAGACTAGCCCGACGCAGTCCGAACTTCAAAGAACGCCAGAAAGACCGAGCCCTGGGGCCGAGCATGAGCTAGAGCTGGAAGAGTCCTAGGCGGGTACGATCCGATAGACGTGGATCTAGAGGCGATACTAGAGGAAGAGCCAAGAAAAGCCCCGTAGCAGAGCCTCAAGATGAACTCAAGAAGAATCGGAGGACGACCGAGGACGCAGCCGAGTACAAGCCCATGTACGATCCCGAGTTTGTGCCAGAGGAAGAATTTAATGAGGAGCCAGTCCATGAGGAGCAGTGTCGAGGTTCTAATGGAGTCGGGTCATATGAACAACTCGATTGAGATTGAGGCCGAGCCGGAGTCCTCGTGAGGAGCAGAGTAGTCCAGGGGATTCAGATTCGGATGATGAGGAATCAAACTCGAGTGGATGCCAGCAAGAGGGCGTAGGGGCTAGTGCAAGTGTTGGGAATAGGCTCAAGTGTACCATTTTTTGTGATAGGGTACCCAAGCTATCGATCTTTTTGACATCGGTGGTTTATAGTATAGAAGTTGATGTGCTTGTATATTTGTGGTTTTGTAAATTGTGGATATTATATAAGTTTGAATCAAGTAATGGATGTGTTTAATCTTCCTTGTTTACCCCAGTTCTTATTGTCCGGTATTTGTGGCTTTCGCTAATCGATAAATCTCCGATAAGTTTAATTGGGTCATCGATTTTCGGGACGTCGTTTTATTGGACCAGAGAAGTGTGTAGTGGGCCGATGGGGTTCGGGGCATGACATCACGTGTTGATTTGGTATCAGAGCGAGGACAACTCGATCTAAGCTGGTCGAAGTCTGGAGTGATAAGGAGCAAAGACCCTGGGGTAGTAATTTAGGGAGACCTTAGGGAGTTATAGGGGCAGAATAAGCTACATGTACCTCCAAAATTTTGTTGTGTTTGTTGGGTGAATTGAGTGTTATAACGATTAAAATGCAGGTGCGTCTGACTGAGGTAAGTGCACAAACCCTATTGATTGTGGCCTTGTGCTGTGGTGATTGATTACCTTTCGAGTGAATTAATGCATTAATTCACTGCCTAGGACTAGACTGGCATAGTTGGCCTAGATTTCTAATTCCTGAGTGGAATTATAGCAGGTAGTCGAGTGGTAGAAATCGTGAGGATGAGTTCGCGAGGTAGAGGAATTGGGGGTCCGTCCAACTCACGAGCCCGAGCCCGACCTGCAGAAGATCCTAGAATGGATGCGGTCATGAGGACCTTAGAAGAAATTGGTAACCTGATAGGACGACAGACTCAGGAACGAGTTGTCACGATTGCCTGTTGCCGAGGCCGCCGTGGCCGCGGCCAATAATAATAATGGAAATCAAGGGTAAGGGCAGGTGAATGCGAATCGGCAGATGCACCAATTATTGGAGCAGTTTTTTGAAATTAAAGCCTCATAAGTTTGATGGTAGAGACGATCTTGAGAGTGCATCATTGTGGGTGGAGGAATTAGAAAATGCTTTTGAAGTATTAAGGTGTATAGACAAGGAGAAAGTGACATTAGTAGTATATCAATTGCAAAAAAATGCAAATGATTGGTGGAAAGCTACCAGAGGAATGATATTCCCGGCTGGTACAGCCTAGACCTAGGCGATGTTTGTGGAAACCTTTAATGGTAAATATTTTTCTGAGAGTGCCTGGGAATAAAAATTATTTGAGTTTATGAGGTTGCGTCAAGGGTAGAGAACGGTGGATCAAAGACGAGGCTGGATGGACTCAATTGGAAAACGTGAAAAGGTTTATGATTTAAATTGCAAAATGAAAAGGTTTAACACCGAATTGATAAAAAGTACAATAGGTTTAGGATTTTTTTGTTAATTTTCCCCGATGAGAATTGCAATTTGTTAACTATAGAAGGGACACCTTTATCCATAGCTCTAGGTAATGTTGTCGAGAAATTTATAATGAACTCAGACATGCGGGACCGGGTTGTAGAGTGGTATGGCCTAATTTGGACCAGAGCGATATTAGCAAACACAATTTTATTGATGGCTCATTTGCAAAAAACAGACTACCGATGACAGAAATCATCATCCAATGGAAGACCTCAATTGATATCCAGTGTAACTTCCAGAGGGCTGGTATGAGCGATAGAACACATTTATTCTTCCAAAGTGTGAGTGGAGAGATAGCTTATGGCACGTATCCTTGCACAACAGGGGATTATGCGTCCTTTGGGAGGATGGAATAATGAACTTTAAACGAAAGATTAGGGTAACAAAGGGCAAAGATTTAGTGGCTAGACTCCTTAAGGTATCCTTTCTAGTAACCATTTATGGCATATGGATGGAGTGCAACCCAAGACGGTTTCAAAATAAGTCAATCGATATCCATATTAATTTGGCCAACATGCGTAAAATTATAAGAGGTAGAGCAAAACATTAAAACCTTCTCAGACAAATGTTGTATTGGCTGCTATGTGGAGACTTCCTACCTCTATCTTCTTGAACTATTAGCACCATTTGTAATGCTGGGGATACCTCTAAGCTGTTGTACTTAATTTGCTGTATAATGTTGACATCTTAAAAAAAAAAACTATAGAAGGGACAAAGGTTTGCTAACAACAGCGATGAAGGTCAGTTTTCTAGATTAAATGACATGACATTGTTTGCTCAAAAATCAGCTCTGTCGAATCGTGAATAAATAATGAATAAACACCACAATTTTCAAAACACGACTTGATGTAGCACGTGGAAATTTTGCAAATTGGGAGTCACCAACTACAGGCGCCCTAGTTCTTTAGGATCTTCCTAAATTCAAGGTTCGAGTAATCTATAATATGCAATAGGGATATGTTCACTAGAAGTCTTAAAATTTATCACGAGAGTGTAATTGAGTTCTAAAACTTGCCAAAAGTGCAATCAAATCCTAAAACTTGTCAAATTAGTTCAATTGAGTTCTAAAGTTAACAGCATCAAACTAGGCTAACGTAAAATGTTGATGTGTTTTATTTTATTATTTTTTTTTGAGACATGTGACAATAATGTGGTGTCCACCAAGCGCCACATTAGAAAAAAAAAAATTAAAAATATAAATTAAATTAGATAAAAAGCTAAATGTTAAAAAGAAAAGGTGAAGAGACACAATTAGCGATTGTAGCTAAGCCCTCATCGCCGCTGGTGGCCGCCGCCATAGTTGCCGAGAAGGGTTGGCAGAGGTTGCTTGGGCCTTCCCAAGCTCGACAACCCTCAAGAAGGCCTAGGCAACCTCCGCCCGCCTCGGGCGATAGCTTGCAAGCCTTGATCTAGGGAGGGCGTGACCCTCGCCCCATATCTAAGCAAGGGTCGCTGACCTTGGCCTATGGCCAACGAGGAGTGGGTGAGGCCTCACCTAGGGTGGGCACGCCGGGCGAGGCCTCGCGGCCCTAAGCGAGGGCAGCGACCGCCAGAGATATGGGGAGAGGGTTACGCCCTCCCAGATTGGGGCTTGCAGGATGTCACCGGGGCCTTGCTCGGGGTCGAGAGGGTCGTCAGCTTTAGGAAGGCCTAGGCGACCTCCATTGGCCCTTCCCCGTGTTCGTGGCGGGCGGCCACCAGCGACGGCAAGGGTTGGCAACAACAATCGCCGTGGGTCTTCTTCTAACATCCCGAATTCGATCCATTTCCGGGATCAATGAGATTGATGTTATTTTCATTTCATTTTAGTGAGTCTCACCCGAATTGATCACTCTCGAGATACTAACTAAAAAGGGAATGGCTAACTAGGAAAATAGTACGTGGATCAGGAATTGATCGCGAATTGAGCTCCGATTCCGAGAAACGATTTAAGAAATATTTTGGGCCAATGTGGGCCGATCCTAGGAAAGTAATGGATTGAGTTTGGCCAACGATGTACGATCGGATCGCGAGTGATTCCGCACGACGACCGAAAGTACGCGTGGTGAAAAATCCCAAACTTAATCCGAGCAATCGCGACCTCCGGAACTAGTGATACATCCTCGTGTTCTCTTGGCAATCGAGGGTCACAACTCGAGTAATTCTAGGTCGATACACGTAACCCCTAAATGGCCGCCCGTTAGTGAGAGACTCTAAAATTGTAATTAAGCAATTTTGATCGTTGAATTGCATTCGGACTTTAACGTCGAATTTCGCTGACGATACAACTATTTTGCGAGGACGACGTCATATAAGTGTGGCCAATTATATTGGGGATCGGTAGGGTTGAAAATTGGCAAAAGTAAATCACAAGTGCCATAACTTATGTCGACGATCACTTTGATGCCATAACTTTTTTCAGATCACTTTGGTGCCAAGTTGAAGGAAAATAGATAACTTTATTGACTTTGGCCAAAATTCCGCCAAAAAGCTGACTCGGCTTTTATATTAAAAAAATTGGTCCGACTTGCACATGTGAAAATTACGTGGCTTTTTTTGAATTCTTTAATTTTTAGAAAAATAATATTAATTAAAAAATAATATTATTATTATTAAAAAAAGGTTGCAACAGCGGTGAGGCCCTTGCCATTTGCACTGCCCATCAAGCTTTCCTGCTAGGAAGGGCCCGTATGGTGGGCCCCGCGGTGGTCGGCGAGGCGGATCCGGCAAAGTCCGCTTCGCCTAGTGAGCGAGGCCGACCTACGCCATCGCCTGGGTTGCAACAGCGAGGCCGCGGCCTCACGCCCGGTTGGGCGGGCGGAGCCTTGCCGTCGCGACCAGTGACGGCGAGTCTGCGCCTACGCCGGTAGTGAGGCCAACCTCGCCGTCGCTGGGTCGCAGCGGTGGTGTGGCCCTAAGCCCATTTGGAAACAAGCAGGGTTCCTACGCCGATCACGACGAGGCGGCAGCGGTCACCGGGCCCGACCAGGGCTGGCGACCTCGTGACCGCGCTTACCATCGCCCTTCACAGCGTTGGTGGCTTCATGACCGGCGACCTGAAAGGGCTCTCTCACTCACTGCGGGGCTTTTATTTATTTATTTATTATTATTTAATATAGTTTAATTTTTTTAGAAAAATATACACATCAATGAGGCTAAATGGCGTTGTTTTTGGTTTTTAATGTTGATTGGACCTCTCCGACGAGCCGTGTTAGCGTCACATCAATTTCTGGCGAGTCACGTCAACATTAGCACTAAAATGATCGTTTTTTCAAAAAGTTGACACCAAAGTGCTCCGAAAAAAGTTATGGCACCAAAGTGATCCCGTTACACAAGTTATAGCATTTGTGGTGTACTTTTACCGTCGAAAATTGGAAATTCGACTTTTAAACGGAAAATTACCGTTTTGCCCTTATGTCCTAAGTGTTAATTCCGAATTTTGAGGTTTTAAATTGGATCAATCAGCTCCAATAATGCTGGAAATTAATGGACCAAAGTGCCCCAAAATATTTTAACAAGAACTAATCCTAACCCTTGAGTGGAGGACATGATGATCATTTTGGGAAGTAGTTCACCAACTCCTACTCACCAATTTGGATAAAACTCCTCTAGCTCTCTCTCCTCTCATTCCTCACCATCTCTTTGGCCATCCTCTCTCTCTCGCCTCACTCTCTCCCGTCCTCTCCTCCTCCTTGCCGTGAGACCCATGGGAACCCCACCCGCCGCCCGCCCGGACATCGTGTCTGCCCGTCCGCACCACCACCCTCACCCTGATCTTGCCTTTTTCTCTCTCATTTCCCTTTAAGCCCGTGAGATAAGCCCATGCGGAGTTGCAGCGGTCCGCCCATGCCGCCATGCATAGCCTTCTTTGTCCCACCAGGCGCACCACCGCACCACCCTCAGCCAACCTGTTTTTCTCTCTCTCTCCCATCCTGTTACACCACCAACCAGCACCATCTCCCCTTGATTCTGTGATCGCGCCTTGGACGGTGATCACGTGCCCGATCGCCTTTCATCGGGAGCCACCGATAGGCGCTGCCACTCAGCCCGCCATGACACCAGTTCGAATAACCTATTTTCCCACCTGTTCAACCCATTAATTGAAGCTTAAGAGCTTAAGTGAGTATTAACCCTAAACCCTAATTAGGCCAATTAGCATTTCTAGATAGGTTTAGGGTAATTTAGGGGTTAATTAGGGGAATTTCGGGTTAATTAGTGGTTTGATTTGGAAGCAGCTGATTATGCAATTAATTGGGAGATTAAAATCTTGATTTGGAGGCCTAGAATGTACTGAGTTGTGACAGTCCATATTGGGGTCTAATTGGACTAAGATTGATTAATTTGAAAGTTAATCGTGAAATCGCCATGATTGCCTTGTATTGTCCTTGTATTGGCTGGTTCGTGTTGATTGGTGATTGATGTCGTGATGCCATGTCACGTGCCTAGTGTGATCGAGAATGAAGAGGCATGTTGGGCGTGCATATGTGAAATCTCTAATCACGTGAATTATGTTTGCCAACTATGTGCCATGCAAGATTGAATTGAAGTGCATAATTGGGCATGCTAGTATATTAATTGGGCATGTTGTGACTAAACTAAGCATGTTGAATCGTTATTTGAGCACGTCGTGGTATTTGTTTGAGCATGTCTTGGCATGAATTGATTATGTGCCTAGGTGAAATTGAATGCTCATTGTGAATTGCATTGTCGCCCGAAAGTGCTGGATTTCATGGACACGCATTTCAGTATCCGAGTATTGGCCCGATATGGGAATTGTGTGAGTATGCGTGCGGACATGAGCATGTGATCACCTAATCGCCCTGATGCGTCTTATGTAGGGTTTAGATAAAGTTTGGTGTGTATACGTGTGATCATATAAAGCCTTGATGCGTGTTACGTGGGGTATTGAACCCGCCTGATGCGCTTTTTACGTGGAACGATGCCCGGATTGCCGGAAGATGACCAACCTTATGCGTTTTATGCGGGTTCGGTTTGTATATGGAGATCGGTGTTGCGCTTTGATGCGTTTTACGTGGGCTAGAGACACTAGGCCTAATGATTTTTATACGGGCTAGGAAGTGTTGGATATTGTTAGACCCGATGCATTTTACATGGGTCGACCTGATCGCGTTTTACATGGGTCGATTAATAAATGAGAATTGGCGGTGTGCAAATGTGCATTATTGAGCGAATCATGAGCACGGACATATTGCTGGCATATGTGTGCAAGAGTGCATTGGCGGTGGGCAAGTATGCGTATCGGTGAACCGTGTGTGATGCGTATATCAAGGAGTATGAGCATGTGCATGGCGTATGTGTGGCGCGTATGTTCACGTATGTGCCATTATCGCAATTATTATATGCCTAACCTACATGATCATTTGTGTGTTTCGATGTAGGCCCCGAGGGCCTAGGTTAATGGATTAATGGTCTGTTCGTGTGATTGTTTGCCCTGTCAAGAAGTGCATGTTAGCCTAGTTTAGGTTTAGGGGGTTTACTCGCTGAGATTCGTTCTCATGGTTGTTAAAACCCACATTTTTAGACCCTCGGCCTTGAGGATGTCAGAAGTTCCTATCCGTTTTGGGATCCCATCTCGGATAGACGGGAGGTGATCGAGTACCCCGTAGGGAACGGGAATACGTATATTGGACACTTTACTACCGTATGGGTCGACGTGGGCGAGCAGCACTTTCAGGCTCATGAGTACATAGGTTGGTGTTTGGGGACTACATCGAGACTTTCGGACCTCTTAGGACCTTTGATGTCCCATTCAACGGCTAAGTGATATAGATCCCCCGGTGCATCGATGGAGATCTAGCGAGCCCTAAGGCCTCGTTTGGAGAGGATTCTGACGATGGACATGGATCGGTCATATGGGAGGTCAACAAGCCAGACCCGGATGGATGAGGAGCCGGTAGCGGGATTCCGACTCGAAGCCTATGGATTCGAATGGTGAGTCGGAGCCGATGGAGCAAGACCCCAAGCTGAAGGGCAAGCCGGAGGAGGGCGATTCTAAGGGGACGAGTCACAGAGGTCGAGTCCGAGCTAAATTCCATGGACTCGAGGTTGAGTTGTCGGCCAGTTCTTTCGAGTCCTCGTGGATTTGATCGGATTTGGGTACATTAGGGTTTAATTTGTAACCCTAGTTAGGTTAGGCTGATACCTTTTTGACCGGAGCCCTTCTTTAGGTTAGTATTTAGATTGACCACCCGGACTACCTACCCATTTTTGTCAATAGTGGCCATTGACCCGCTTTTGATTCATTGTATGTATTTTGTGATAAATGGATATTGTATATGTTTCCCGATGTTAATGCAAGTGTATATTTATAATGTTGTTTGTTGTTTGTGCTATCCTTGGTCACGTGTTTTAAATTGTACGGGTGTTTATGTTACTTTTGCATGTGTCTTGATCTACGTGTTGGGTGTTGGGTCGGCGACGATCCTAGGACGCCACCCAAATTCGACCTCGGTTGGGATGCTCGTCGTCTTGTTTGAGGGGGTTCGGGAGTGTCACTTCTCCTTCTTTTCTTTTTTTTTAATTTATTATTTATTTATTTATTTTAAACTTAATTTAAATAAAATGTGAAAATTAAAATAAGCCACATAGAAAAGACAAAATATTAAAATAAGCCATGTCGATTGCCACGTCGGCATTTTCTGTTAGTAAGTTTAACGGTGTTAACTTTAGGACTCAATTAAATCAATTTGATAAGTTTTATGACTTGATTGCACTCTTTATAAGTTTTATGATTCAATTGCACTTTCGTGATAAGTTTTAAGACTCACAGTGAACATATCCCTATGCAATATGATCTAGAACTTAAGATCACACTATAGTTGCCAATGAACAAATTAGAAAAACCTAGGTTGATTGGACACCTAAAGTCTAAGGTAGCGTCTGTGGAGGTTAAACTACCTAAGTGCACTTGTGCAACGAAACCTAAATATCTTAGGTCCCGGCGTGGGATGAATTAGCAACCCAGGACGCCATTTCAGTACCGCAACCCTACTTTTCGTTTACTACAAAATCACTCGTAAAACCATATGCTAAATGTGCATGATGCTTTTTGTTTTAAAAATTAAAATGTCGCCAAAACACTTATTCCATGCGGTTATTGACAAACAACACCGTTTCACGTGTTACAATGTGACTACATTTGTTTGTGCAAGTGAATTCTCAACATTTCGATTTATCCTATCGAGTCTTTCTATCCTTCAGGTGGAGGCCGTCGACTCTTTTTCTCGAGCTCTTGAAATTGATGGCTATAGAGATCTCAAGCAAGAAGTTTGGCTTGGTTACGTTGAATCTACATTACAAGAAAGTATTGGAGAAAAGGAAAATGCAAGTGAAAGTAAAAAAATTTGTCTGGATGGTAAAAAGGATTGATTAATACGTAATACAAAAAACCTTCGCTATGAGGCATTTAATGCCTATTTATAGGTTATTACAAACGGAACTTCTTATCAGACACGACTTCAAATAATGCTAAATAGATACACATTTAAAAGAAAGCAAAAATGATAATTTTTTTTTTTCAAAAGGTGTCGTGACCTTCTTAGAGGTGAACTACTAGATGAAATCTAAATGATTACTAAGCAAACACTTAGTGCGAACTCTCCCAAGCCCATACTAATATCAATTTCAAGTTTTTAATTAAAACGTCTAAACATGTAAATCAATTCAATTTGGAAATGCCACTAATCTATTACGGGTTGATTTGACACCCAAGTGGAATATGGAAGAACATTTACGAATTACAGATTTCATGAGTATGGAAAATTGATTATGATAAATAAATTTAATGTCATTTTAGTACATTTTCTCTTTATTTCAAAAATGCTATCTCAGCAGGCTTGGCCAATTTTATTCTAAAACCACAAACATGTAAGGGGTAATGGTAACATCCTCAATTTCAATCTCTGAGAAATGGCTATGGTTTAAGTTTGGTGGTTTTCCAATCGGAACTAAAATTTTTACTCTTGTTTTGAAAAACCCAGTTTCGGATCCTTTATATCCCTTCCTTTTTATTATTTTTGGGAAGACTTTTGTGATCCGAATTTCTAAACACTTTCTTTTTGAAAGTTGTTCCAAATATCTTGAAGTTTTATATACTTTAATTTCAGAATTTTAGGAGTTGATATGAGTGGTACGATGACCTGATTTTTGGACCATGTAAAATTGCCCAGAATAGGTCTTTCGGTGATGTTGACACTTGATTTATTTTCTACAAGCTTTTCTAGGCCGATTTTGGAAAATTTTCCTTCACAAAAATTGTTGAGAACGTCCTTTTCTTTGACGTATATAAATTTGGGAATTTTTTTGATGATTTGAATTATTGACAGAGTTTAATTTGAGAAACAAGAATTCTGTTCCAGTGAACTGTTTTTAGTCTATCTTTGAGCTACTAAAAATGGTGTTTATAGAAAGATTCCGATTATGTTCTTCATAAAAAAAAGTTTGTTAAGGCCTTGTTTATGATATATTCAAATTTCAGAATTTTCAAGTCCGTTTACTATGTTTTCAAGTCCAATTTCGTGAACAATGCAAAGCTATGCGATTTTATTAGATTTCAAAGATTTATAAGTTTTTATGTGAGAACGTTAGAATCTCGACTTGATGCCTTTTGGTGATATTTGAGGCATAATTAGAGGATTTCCCACACTGAACCTCGGGTTGAATGAGATTAACAAGCATGTTATATTTTGGGAAAACCCTTAGAGAATAAGTTAGATGTTTATGATGATGGTTGTGATTGTAGTGCCGAGTCATTTGCGTGAGAAATCAGCAAAGTCAGAAGGTTCTAGGAAGTCCACGGTCGGAAATTGGTAGAAGAATCTAGAGGATAAGGCCTTAACTAAGTCAAAGCTTATCCTCCAAGCTTCATTATGGCTTGTATTTATCAAGTTAGACTTTGGTGGCCCTTCATGATGGCTTGTAATAATGAATCAAGACTTTAGGGCCCCTTCATGATGACATGCATTAATGAACGAAGACTTTGAGGCCCCCTTCATGACTTGTATTAATTAGTTGGACTTTAGAGGTACCACCATCATGACATGCATTAATGGCTATAAGACTTTATGGGTATATCATCATGTTATTTTGTCAAATGTCCATTAATGTAAAGATTTCTAAGATCAAGTTATTAATGGCATTTCATGATGATATTTTGGCTCTTATTCATTAATACCGAGATTTTCAAGATCATTTCATTAATGGCTTAGATTCTCAAGATCATTTCATCATGGCTTTTGACTCATATTCATTAATGACTAAAATTTTAAGAAGATTTGGTAATGATGGCCAAATCTAGCCATTAATGAAGAAAGATTTGGTAATAATGGCAAAATCTAGGAAGATTTTGTAATAAGGGCAAAATCTAAGAAGATTTGGTAATGATGCTATTTTGTCTTTTCTTTACTTGAGCCACTATAAATAGAGGAAGCCCTCCCCTCTCTCTCACGCTATTCTCACGCCTCTTTCTCCATTCTCACCCCACACTCGCCACCCTTCTCTCTTGCTTCTTTGTTTCTTGTTCACGCTGGAAAAGAGAGAAAGAGAGAGAGAGGTCACCAACTAGCTCGTGCCTCTTCTTGTTGTTCGGCAACTAGAGGGTTCAAGGTCGAGAACCCACTTTACACGTGCTCAAGTAACACACCAAGAATCGCCGAGAGTCATTGAAGTTCTTGTGTTCTTCACACGTAACCCGTTTCTCTAGTTCTTGTTTCAAATCGTTGGGTAAGTGAATTCCCTAATCTCAGGAAAGGATAATGAGATGCGCCAGACGTGATTTGCTTGGACCGTATTCGGTCTTGATTGGTTATCTCTTTGGCTTGTTTATGTTTTGTGTTTGACGTTCATATCTCGAGATAGAAGCCAGAATTTCGCTTAGTGATGTTCACGTGTTATAGCCATGCTTAGAGTTCTCTAGTATTTATCGGCATGAACTTTGCTATTGATTTGCCATCAATGCTGGTGCAGTAAGGGCCGACTCATGTTAACGGCGATCGATTTATCCTCACTTGAAATTAGTGTTTTCATTTGTTGAGTCTCATTGACTCATCCTCTCCCCCTTTTTTTCCCCCTCTCGGGTCCATAGGATGGTCAAATGGGACGGCGCCCGACAGGGGAGAGTTTGAGCCATGTTGGAATTCGAGAAAAGCTAGGAGCTGTGAATTCAAGTAGTGGGTTAGGACACCCAAGCCATAACGTTTGTTGTATGTAAATGGCTAAAATCGGTTAAGTTGGCTTGTTAAAATATGTTTGCATGAACTATAAACATATGATTTGTTCATGATGCTATTTGTCTTAATTCCGCTATTTGTTTTTAAATATGATTGTCCCGAGATATGCTTCTGCCTGCGTGTAACGAAGATAATAATGAACAGGACATCACGTTAATGACCCCAAGGTGGGGGCATTACAAAGAATCATCGAGTGTGCATAAAACAATGTAACACTCAATAAATCAAAGCAGTGAATAAATTGCTTAGAGAGAGAAAAATCTTGATGCACTAAGCGAAGCTTTATTACGATCTCACACATCAAGTGTTCTGCAAGCATTAACTAAAGACAAAAAAAAAATGATGTGATATATGAATGACCAAGGCTAATACAATTAATTTTTTTTTTTGGTTTTTCTTAGATATAAGCATGAATTAATTAGATGCTATATCTATATGAGTTCTAAATTAACATGAATTGATGAACTAACATGAAATCTAAATAACATGTATGCTATATTAATTAAATTTAATGCAACCTATATGCAACTCTAATGACATGAAATATTATCAACCATATGCAACTCTAATGACATGAAACATAATTAATAATGAACTAATCCTATTATTTAAACTACGTGAGAGATTTTGTATTTTCTTTTCTTACAAAAATAAAAGACTAAATTTTAGGACACTTAATGACTTTTATTAAAAGATGACCTAACAATGCGATGCTAATTCGGTATTTATTTTTATGAATTCAAATAGGAAACTGCCTAAAATGACTTTAACCAATTAGGAAATTATGTATATTAAATCCTAGATATGCACTATATTGAAGTTTGTGCTTTTCCTAAGTTACTACATGATTCCTAATCCATTTATGACAGGAATTTCTAAATTATGAAATATGCATAAACATAGTCTAAACTAAACACAATGCAATCTTTTTTATATATATTTTATAAGATACATGTGCCTCTAATGACATATAAAATCTAACACCCTACATCATTGATTATATTAAATATCGCCACACCCAAATAAGGAAACAAATTTTAAATGAGGGTCCAATCTTTAATCCCAAATGCTGCATTTGGTCGTCCAAATAAAATGATCAAATAAAAGTCAGGATATCCTGTGTTTGGTAGTTATCTAAGATATGATAAAATCGGATATAGAGGGGACATAGCCCAACTAAAAAAATCCTAGGAAGGTGGATGGAACTAGATAGGATTTCTCTTATACATAATATAAAAGCTATTTTTCAAAAATCCCTATGCTCTCCTTCTCCTTTGTTTTCACATTGACGCTCGCACGACGACCCGACTCCTCTATAACTCATTCACATCTAAATTCCACAAAAATAGTTCACGAAACCGGTGAAAGTCGAAACATCTTCTTCTCCGTAGCTTTCCAATTCACAATCAAGCTTTACAAAAGCGGCGTAGAGAGTTAAATCATCATACTTTTAGGTAAAATGTCCATGTAAACACCAATTGTACCCGTGAGGATAGCCGGTGTCTATGTCAATAATTTCCTATTAAAATTGGCCTAATGGATTCAATTAGTAAAATGTAAAAAGGTTTATGACTTAATTGGAGCAATGAAAAGGTTTAGTACTGAATTAGCAGAAGTGCAATAGGTTTCGGATTTTTTAGTAATTTTCCCTAACAAGAATTGCAATTTGTTAACCATAGAAGGGACAAAGGTTTGCTAACAACAGCGATGAAGGTCAGTTTTCTAGGTTAAATTACATGATGTTGTCCGCTCAAAAATCATCTTTATCAAATCGTGGATAAGTGATGAATAAACAACACAATTCACAAAACACGACTTGATGTAGCACGTGGGAATTTTGCAGATCGGGTGTCGCCAACGAAAGGCGCCCCAGTTCTTTAGGATCTTCCCAAATTCATGGTTCGAGTAATCTAAAATATGCAATATGATCTAGAACTTGAGATCACACTAGAGTCGCCACTTAACAAATTAGAAAAACCTAGGTTGATTGGACACCTAAAGCCTAAGGTAGCGTCTGGGGAGGTTAAACTACCTAAGTGCGCTAGTGCAACGAAATCTAAATATCTTAGGTCCCGGCGTGGGATGAATTAGCAACCCAGGATGCTGTTTCAGTACCGCAACCCTACTTTTCGTTCACTACAAAATCAATCGTAAACTTTATCCTAAAAGTGCACGATGGTTGGTTTTAAAAATCAAAATGTCACCGAAACACTTATTGCGGGTGGTTATCGACAAACGATACCGTTTCACGTGTTACAACGTGAGTCCATTCGTGTGTGAGATTGTGAATGGAAATGAAATGTAAATTTACAGTCATGATGTTGCATTTGATGTGCACGTCATTCCTAAATTACATAATTTTATATTGGGTCCGCTTTTACATCGTTTGTGCAAGTGAGTTCTCGACATTTCGATTTATGCTATCGAGGCTTTCTTTTTTCAGGTGGAGGCCATCGAGCCTTTTTCTCGAGTTCTTGAAATTTATGGCTATAGAGATCTCAAGCAATGAGTGTGGCTTGGTTACATTGAATCTACATTACAAGAAAATATTAGAGAAAAGAAAAAGTGAAAGTTAAAAAATGACTGGATGGTAAAAGGATAGATTAATATGTAACTCAGAAGCCTTCACTATGAGGTATTTAATGCCTATGTATAGGTTTATTACAAACGGACTTTTTATCAGACACAACTTCAAATAATACTAAGGCTATGTTTGGTAGTCCGAATTTGGGTTCGGATATAATAACAAAATATCCCATCCAGTATTTGGCAACATCCTCCGGACCGGATAAACTTGGATATACCCGGATAAAAAATCTAAGGTATGGGTGGGATAAACTCGGATTGGATAAAAAATAAAAAAAATAACTGAACACTTATCTTCCAACAACGAAGAAAACGCATCTAGTTTCGCCAGCCTGCATAAGGACCACCTCCACGACAACAGATCGTCGTCACCTCTAACTGCCGTCGATCGTCATC
Source organism: Syzygium grande (assembly GCA_024733475.1). Classification (NCBI taxonomy): domain Eukaryota; kingdom Viridiplantae; phylum Streptophyta; class Magnoliopsida; order Myrtales; family Myrtaceae; genus Syzygium; species Syzygium grande. The sequence continues at coordinate 25,021,840 of JAMXDD010000008.1, read as the reverse complement.
ATCATTGTCGGCTGGCCAATCTTGTTCTGACGACTAAATTAAAAAGTTAAAACTGAATTGACACCCATTACAATAGATTTATGACTAAACTGATAATTATCCCAAACATTTAAATAATCACTCCTTCAACGAACACATGTATAAGAATTATTGGGATAGGTATACCATGAGTGCCATAACTTTTGTACAGCACTCACTTAACTACCACAATTTTGAAAAATCGATCACTTAAGTGCCATTGGTGATTTGCTTTGCTGGAAAATTAGATGTGGACATTGGTCGCCCTACATGGCGACGCCTTAACGCTAACATGGACAATTAATAAAAATTGAAAAATAAAAAATCCACATTGGAATGTAATATTAATATAAAAATTCTTGTAGGATAATTTGCTGGAAATGGCACTCAAATTATTGATTTTACTCCAATGCGACACTTAAGTGAGAAAAAAAAAAAGTTATGGCATTCAAGTGAGCTCTATATGAAAGTTATAACACTCATGCTATTCTTATTCCCAAATATTTTTTCCCCCTACACTGGTTCAAATCGAAAAGTGATTGTTGTTTAGTGATATGAATTCCTTCGTGCCAAGAATGCTAACAAAACCGAACCTAATACTTGTATGCGTCAAAAGATGATGCAAATCAAGTGAACAAAGAAGGAAATCCACAGTGATTAACTGAGCACAAAACCATATATTCATGTGAGAAGAGCAATGCATAATCATAGACTAACCTTTGAAGTCTTGTGACTTGACCCCTAGATCATAGGGCTAATGATGTCAGGATAAGATGACCCATATCCAAAGAGGATACTTTATGATAAGATAATTTATGATAAGAATGTCAGATTTGGATAAGTTGGATATTGATTGAAAGCTCTTGACGAATACTATCTAATTGCACCCCTTTGATTGGGTTTTTATGCAAGTCAATTGCTCAAAATATGATCAAACTTGAGAAATCCTTAATAAAAAGTGAAGTGCCTACATACAGTTTGTTTCATTTTCTTATCAAAGTACTATATCAATTTTATATGAATATTCGACAGCTTTATTTACTCATAGTGATTGATGCAAGCATAACGTATGATGATTAAAAAAATTGCTTTAATTTGTTTACTAATTGCTAATCCTTTTGTATTGATTTAGATGAATAGGCAACTCTATTTATCTTGTAGGTAAGTTCATTTTTTTCATTAGGAAGCATTCTTTAATCTATAGTAATAAAGTGGGGACGAAAGTTTTGCTTGAATTATATTTGAGAGCTTACTAAGCTAAGGAAATATACAAATATGAACATATAACCTTAAGGTTGGTGCACTTGGTTGACATGTTGAAGAGTTTCCGGCTCAGGAATTGGAGGTTATTTGTTTGGATCTCACCAATTGCACGCAAATTTCTTTAGGTCAAAGGTGTCAACTTAGCGGATCATGAGACTTGTAGAGTATTTCATGGCCCAGCATGTAACGTCCTGAATTCGACTCACTTTCGTAATCAATGAAATTGATATATTTCTCATTTCGTTTTAGTAAGTCTCACCCGGAACTGATCATTCTCGGGATATTGACCAATAGGAAAAGGCTAACTAGGAAAACGGTACGTGGACCCAAGAACTCGACCGTGAATTGAGTCCGATTCCGAGAAGCGACGAGGGAATATTTTGTGCCAATGTGGGCTAATCCAAGGAGAGTGACGGATTTAGTTTGGCCAACGACGACGATCGAATCGCGGGTGATTCCAAGACGACCGAGAGCACGTGTGGTAACGACCCTGAACTTACTCGAACGATCGCACCCCCTAAAACTAGTGATAAATCCTCATGTTCTCTAAAAATTGACATCGTCATGACTCGAGTAACTCTAGGTCGATACGCGTAACCCCTAAACAACCGTCCATTAGTGAAAGACGCTAAAATCGCATTTGAGCGAAATTGATCGTGGAATTGAGTCCGACCTTCGGTGTCGCATTTCACGGACGACGCGACTATTTTTGCAAGGGCAACGTCATTTTTATGTGGCCAATTATATTTGGGATCGGCAGAGTTGAAAATTGAAAATTTGACCCGGAACTAAAAAATTACTAAATTGCCCCTGGACCCCAAAGCTTGGATTCCGAATTTTAGAGATTTATTAGTGAATTGTCTTGCTTATTATTATTATTATTATTGTTAGAATCCTTGGACCTTAGTGCCCATAGATATTTTGTCTAGAAATAATCCTAGCCCTTAATTAGAAGGCATGGTGGTCATTTTAGGTGTTTGGTCAACCACCCCACTAAGCCAAAACCATATACACTCTAGTCTCTCTCTCTCCCTTGTTCTCACCATCACTCATCAGCCATCTCCCCCTCCTTCGCCTCACTATCTCCCTATCATTCCCATTTGCTTGGTTGTGAGAGGCCCTTGAGAAGGAGCTCCGCGCTGCCGCCAAGTCGGCCGCCACCACCACCACCACCCGCCTTGCACCACCACCATCCGGACCATCTCTCTCTCCCTCTAGTTGCGCCACTGTCCCAGCACCACCGCCTCCCCTCTTCGCCGCTTGAACCGCCACCGGAGAGCCACCATTGCGCACTTTTTTCGGCCGCACGGTGAGGTGCCGCCAGTACACACGCTGAGGTGCCGCCGCCACCTTGCACCACCACCACCATTCCGACCGTCCCATTCTTCCTCTCCTCTCCTCATTCGCCACCCGACCAGCCCCCCCCTCCACCGTGGACCTGCCGGCCGACAAGACTAGACCATTGTGTCGCCGCCCGTGAGCCCGCTTTTGGTCTACTGTTCCCCGCTTATTCAACCTTGATTGGGAGCTTAGGAATTTAGGTGAGTATTGACCATAAACCCTAATTAGGCTAATTAACATTTCTAGATAGGATTAGGGTAACTTAGGGGTTAATTAAGGTAGATTAGGGATGATTAGTGGGCTATTAAATTAGTAGTGGATTATGTGATGATTTGGGAGTCTAAGATGTGAATTTTAATGTGATTTAGCGCCCAAGAGCGGGCTATTGATGGCTGGAATTATTAGAGTTAATTAGCCCCGGTTTGGAGAATTTGGAGTTTAACGCGGAAATCCCGTGCATGTTTTGTATTGTCCATTTGGTGGATTATTTATGCTTGATTGGACGTTGATTTCATAATGCCATACCACATGCCTAGTGTAGTCGAGAATGTACTAGTATTGTCACGCCCCGAACCCCACGGCACGCAACATTCCTACCTTGGTCGATTATGATGCAACGCCCCGAGAAGCGTCGTCGACTCATGCCCAAACATAGATAAAGCACGAGCAGAAGCAATGAATAAACAAACCCTGCATAAAGAATAATATAAGCCAAAGATAGCCATGCAACACTCCAGAAAATGATTACACATTTATATTACTATTAAAACCATTTGTACAACATTTATAAGCACAGTAAAAGATACAAACGGTCAGCAGCCACCTAGTCAAAAAGGGATAAGTGACTAGGAGGTCAGGCTAAAACTTAGGGAGAGGGCTACAGTCCAAAAAGTAGAGGCCCTCACTATTGGCTAAGGACTTTGGATGACCCTATGGCTTCCGGTCGAGGATCGGACGACTCAATGGGATCATCCGACAACTCCTCGGAGGCACCCTCACTAGTCCTTAACTCCTCCGAATCCATGGCCAGGCTCGCTCATCCCCTGAGTCCCGGCTCTAACTCTAGGTCAAGGTAAAGCTCGAACCCCTCCTCGTATGATCCTAACTCAGAACCTCTCCATCCTCCCTCTACGCCCCGCCTATGGCCTCGAGTTCGCCATTCTCCTCCTCATCCATCGGCTTGGGGTCCTTTGCTAGTACATCGGGCTCCTCATCCATCTCTTCCTCCTACCTCATCCACTCGGGTGTGGCCTTTGAATCGATCACCTCACCATCCGCTATAATTGGGTGCAACAGCCCAACACTATCGACCGGGATATCAAAGGTCTTGAGGGCTCTCTCTTGTTTCCATCGGCATTCGGTGGCACCATGCCACGTACCCGCTACGGTAAAAATACTCGCCTATATTCACAATCGGTTCCGATTAGTACCTCACAAAAGCCTTCCCATTTCCGAGGGGTAGGTACTAGTATCTTGTCGGATCTGCACCGGGGATCCCAAAAAAAGTCGGTGGTCTCTCCATCCTCACGGCCGGGGTGCGAAAGTTTCGATTTGTACAATCGTGAGGCGAATCTCGATGAGTTCAACCCCTAAACCTAGGCTAGGCTAGCATACAATCTCCGATCGAAAACAAATATATTAAAGCCATAATGCAACAACAATTAAATAATTCTTGACCTGCGGGTTAGAAAGTTCAATATATAATAATCACGGTACATACGTGGCATACATAGTCACACATACGCTTAAACACATGCTTAGGTACCGAGTCTCACACACTCGCAAGATGTTACCCATGCATGTTCATGCATGCAAATGTCACAAGATGTCATGCGATATTTCTCGCCCACTAACCCACTAATGGCACACCGACAATTGCCCAATTTATTAACATTTATTATGACTCGAGTCAACAATAATCATGGCCCGGTGCGTCTAGCCTGCTTCAAAGTGCATGAGGCGCAAAGACCGATCGCCTGGTGTCTCTAGCCTGCTTTAAAGTACATGAGGATGGTCGTCTTTTGGATGTACCGGGCATTGTCCTGTTTCAAAGTACATGAGGACGGTATCAACCCAAAGTTCACGAACCAAGGTCCTTAGGTGATCACATAACAAATTATTATTTGAACTTGCGTAACACGCCAGGGGTATTTTAGGTGATCACATGCTTATGACATGCACGTATTTTCGCGCACAATTTCATCATATGCCTCACTCTTGACATACATGATGCGTGTCCATGTTATACAATGCAATGCACCACGAGCACCAATATAATTCAAATACTCAATATCACAACACGTGCCTAATTGGGCCAATTGATACCGTGTGGCCTAAAGTACGATTCATAAATCAACAATTAATTGCAAGTCAAACAGTGTCCAATCGCACTCCACAAAAAATCAGCCACACAACATGTGACATGGTAGTACATAATCAATCACAATTAAGCATGAATTACATACAATCGGTCAACCCGGATATACTCGGCAATTTCACCAATGGGCTCCTAATCTGGCCATTTAGTCCAATTATGCTCTCTAATAAATTCTCATTGATCCATTATATTTTCCTCGATAATAATTTTTACCAATCGGTCCTTAAACCAGTCTCAAAAATATACACCGATACTACCTAAGCTAGTCCAAAATACAACGATAATACCTAAACCAGTCTAGAAAAATGCACTCTCGGTCCTAATTCAGGTTTAAAAATTTTACTCACTTAATCTTGGACCACGACGATGAAGAACGCAAGGCCTCGATCGTGAACTGTGAAATTACGATGGTGTTCCCCGGCGATGGCGTGACGGTCAGTATCGTAATGGAACTTACGAACCGAGACGAGGGGACGCCGTACGGTCACTATACAGACGGGCGATGAATAAGTGGTGTATGACATCGAATGTCACAATGGCAACAACAACAATCGTCATAAGCATGATGCTCGAGAGAAAAGGGAGAGAAAGAGAGAGAGAAAGAGAGAGAGAAAGGGCCGACAGAGGCAAGGTCAGACTGGGATCAGCAGTGATCGACGATGGGGCATGAGGGTCAAGGCGACGCCCGTGGTTGAAATTTTGCCCGCTAAGCTGCCGAGAGAGAAAATGAGAGAGAGAGAGAGTAGAGAGAGAGAGAGAGAGAGAGAGAGGATATGAGAGAGAGAGAGAGGGGCTGTTTTGGCCGGATAAGGGTGAGAGGAGAGAGAGCGAGTCTTATCTTGATCAAATATTAGGGGCTAAGGGTGCAAAGTGCCAAAGATCTAGCAAAATGACCATTTTACCCATCATCCAAGGGCCACCATTAAATCTTATCCAATAATTCAAGGGCATTTTGGTCCTTTGCTGCAATAAGTAAGATAAGTCCAAATTTAATTAATTTCCTTGATTATCCCCAAAATTCGGAACCAAAAATAATCGAGGGCAAAACCGCTATTTTTCCAGTCCCCAGTCAAAGTTCCATTTTTGCCCATACCAACCCTCCATATGCGTGGCCAACATAATGTGGCGTCGAGAATCGAGAAATAGCTTTTTAAGCCCTTGAAAATCGACTACCAAGTTCTGGAAATAAAATAATATTATTTTTCACTTCCGAGTCAAAATTTCAATTTTTACGAAACCACTCTAAATGTACGTGCCCACCCCAAAATGACATTGGTTTCAAAAATAACCTCATTTGGCCTCGAAAAGCTTATTACATCGGTGTCTCGAGGGCAAAATCGTAATTTTGCACCCCGGACCTAAATTCTAATTTTTGCTCATACTAACTTCAAATCAGTGTGGCTAGCATAATATAACGTCAGATTCCCAAAAATAGTCTCTTAAGCCTTCGAAAATCGACATTGAAATCCGAGCCCAATTCCATGAACAAAACTCGCTAAACTTTCAATTTCAAGGTCTCTCACTAACAGGCGGCTATTTAGAGGTTACGCGTATTGACCTAGGGCTATCCGTATTGTAATGGTCTCGATCATTGAGAGAATGAGAAATTATCCCTAGTTCCGCAGGTCACGATCGTTCGGTTCAAGTTCGGGGACTAGTTGGCCACGTGTACTTTTTCGGTCTTGTAGAATCACCTACATCCCTATTGTACATCTTAGGCCTTGGCCAAACCTAATCCATTACCCTTTTTCACGATCGACCCCGTTGGTCTAAAATATTCCCTCATTATCTCTCGTGATCGGTGTCTGTTTCACAATAGGGTCTCCTGTCCACGTACCATTTTCTAGTTAGCCATATCCCATTGGTTAATATCCGAGAGTAATCAGCTCCGAAGCGAGACTTCTTTGAAATGAAATGCTAAATAATATCAGTTTTATTGATCTTAGAATTACATCGAAATTCGGGCTGTTACAACTCTTCCCCTTTACAAAAATTTCGTCTTGAAATTTGCGATCTATCCTTATCCACTCAAATAATTGGGGGTGTTGATGTCTCATGGTTTCTTTACTTTCCCAGATGACACCTTCTATTACTGTGGTGCTCCCAGACAATTTTGACCATTAGGATCGTCTTGTTCCTCAACACACGCTCTTTTCTATCATCAATCCTGATTGATCTTTTCACGTCGACACTATCGTTCACTTCTATCTCCTTGTACCTCAAGACATGAGTCGAGTCTGGTTCATATTTTCTTAACATCGACACGTGGAAAACAGTGTACTTATGATAAATTGGGCAGCAAGGCAAGTCGATAAGCCATATCTCCAATCTTTTCCAAAATTTCAAATGGCTTGACATACCTAGAACTCAATTTTCCCTTCTAGTCGAATCTAGATAATCCCTTCATAGGCAACACCTTAAGAAACACATGATCTCCAACCTGAAACTCTAAAGGGCATCATCTTCAATCGGCATAACTTTTCTAGCGACTCTGCTACCGTTCGAGTCTGTCTCGAATGACCTCAATTGCTTCAACTGCCTCGCTGTATCAACTCTGGACCCGTGATACTCCGTTCACTCACTTCATCCCAACACACTTGGCGTCCTGCATGCCCTACCATATAAGGCCTCAAACGGTGCCATCTGAATGCTCGCTGATAGCTATTATTATAAGCAAACTCCGCCAAGTGTAATCGTTTCTTTCCATTTGCCTTGAAATCTATCACACAAGCTCTCAAAGATATCCTCCAAAGTTTGAATGGTCCTTTTCAGACGCCATCTATCTGTAGATGGTAGACCCGTCTGAATGTAACTTCATTCCTAAGGCCATTTGCAAGATTTTCCAAAAGTTGGCGTAAATCTCGGATCATGGTCCAAGTGATCGTTACAGGTACTCCATGTAACCTCACGATCTGCCTCACATATAAGTCTACGTATCTTTCCAACTCAAAGTCCTTTCGCACAGCCAGAAAGTGCGCTGATTTAGTCAGTCTATCCACTATTACCCAAATTGAATCATGTCCTCTCTGGCTTCTTGGCATCCCGTCATGAAATCCATGGTGATATGTTCCCATTTTCCTCTGGAATTTCTAACGGTCTCAATAATCCTCCAGGCTTACAATGTTGTGCCTTCACTTGTTGGCACGTTAAACACTTAGCTACATGTCCGGCTACATCTAATTTCATTCCATTCCACCAATAGTGTTGTCTCAAATTCTAGTACATTTTCGTACTTCTCGGGTGGAATCTTTTGTAGTTACTCCTATGAGCTTCGATAATATTTCTTCCTCAAGTTTCACATCATCCGCACACACAATCGCCCTCGAAACTTCAGAACTCCATCCTCGGACACTTGAAAGTCCGATTTCCTCTTAGCTGCATCCATTTCAACAATCTTTTTGGATTTATGGGTCCGTAGACCTTAGTTCCTTAATCTTGACCTGAATTTCTGGCTCAATCCTCAAGGCGGCCAGCAAATTCGATACGTGACTCATTTCCAACTTAAACTCTGAATCCCCGAGTCTTTCCAATAAGGTCCATTCCTTGACCATTAGATGCGCCAAACTAGACTTTCGACTCAGAGCATCTGCTACTCGATTGGCTTTCCCAGGATGATACAGAATGTCGCAATCATAATCCTTTAGAAGCTCCATCCATCGGCGCTGCCTCATGTTCAACTCTTTTTACGAAAATAGGTACTTGAGGCTTTGATGATCAGTATAAATCTGGAACTTTTCTCCATACAAGTAATGTCTCCGGATCTTAAGTGCAAACACTATAGCAACTAATTCCAAATCATCGTCAAGTAATTCATCTCATGCGGTCTCAATTGACGCAGAACGCATATGCCACCACTTTTCCGTCTTTGCATCAACACTGCAGCCCAATCATCTTAGCGATGCATCGCTATAAATCTCAAATCCTCCTTGGCTCGACGGAATGGTCAATCTGAAGCGATTTGTTAAGCGGTGTTTCAATTCGAAAACTCCTTTCACTTATCATCCCACTTAAACTTCACCTCCTTCTTAAGCAGCCTTGTCATTGGCATGGCTATTAACGAAAAATCCTTCTATGAATCACTTGTAATAACCAGCTAATCCTAGAAAACTTGGATCTCGATTACTAATGTCGGTCTAGGCCACTTGGTAACTGCTTCAATCTTAGCTAGATCTATAAAATTCCATACAAAACGATATGTCCAAGAAATCCTATTCTCTCGAGCCAAAACTCACACTTGCTGAACTTAGCATACAATGCATGCTCTCTCAAGGTCCGTAGCACTTCAATCGAGTGTAGCTCTTGTTCCTCCGGGGCTCTTGGAGTACACTAGTATATCATCAATAAAACTATCACAAACCGATCCAGTAAATTCCTTGAACACCCAATTCATCAAATCCATGAAAGTGGTGGGGCATTTGTTAATCCAAAGGGCATAACGTAAATTCATAATGCCCAGATCAAGTCCTCGAAAGCGATCTTGGGAATGTCCTCATTTCTAATTTTAATCGATGGTACCTGGTCCTCAAATCTATTTTGGAAAACATTAAGGCTTCTTACAACCGATCAAACAGATCATCAATCCTCAGTTGAATACTTATTATTCAACGTCACTTGGTTCACCCGCCAAGAATCTATGCACAACCTCGTGGTTCCGTCTTTCTTCCCGACAAATAGAATCGACGCTCCTCATGAAGACGCACTAGGGCGAATAAAACCTTTGTCCAGCAATTCCTGTATTTGGACCTTTAACTCTGGCCCCGGGCGCTAATTCAATCACAAACTCCACTTCTATTTCTCAGCAGTAAACCCGCAAATTGCTTACTCAAGGGTATATCTTCCAACTTAGGTGCCACAATTGTTGGATCCACAATACTCACCAAATATCCTTCACACCCTTCATCCAACATTTTACTCACCTCGAGCGAGGAAATCCAAGGATCGAGGTTTCTCCGAGGTTTCCACGAAATACAAAACTAGGGCGTCCTTCCAAATTAAATTGGATCATCCTATCACCGCAATCCACTATGGCTTTTTCTCGTCGGACTAACCAGTCCATCCTAATAATCATTTCAAAATTGAACATGGCTGATCATTGTCAAGTCGATACTCTCTTCCTTACCTCCAATGATTATTTTACAGTTAGGGCATCCAAAAGAAACTAACAACCTATCATTCATGGGTGTCGACACGCAAAGCATATTCTCAAAGACCTTGGTTTCACACCAACTAACTCAATAAATTGCTCAAACAAATGAATGGGTTACCCTGGATCAAATAATGCATATGCGGCATGATCACATAAGGAAATCATACTTATGATCACGCCCGGCGCATTCTCGCCTTCCTGCGCCATGGCATAGACCCTTCCTTGAGCTAGCGGTCGCCCTTGATTAGTTGATGGGAAGGTCCAACTTGATTTCTAGCTCGCGATGGCGTGTCGGGCGGTCCCGAAGATTGCATCTGCGGGCAAGTGCGAATCTAATGCTCCATACTTCCGCACTTAAAACACGCCCTTTATCTACTCAAGCGAGGACTCGGTTTCCCGATATTCCGCCTGGTTGGTGGGACAAATCGCCTATTTCCAGTCATAGATCTCTTTCCCAAGCGGCGATTATCTCTATTTTGAGCAAACCGCGATCTGGCGGCTGCTCTTTCCCGTTGATCCCGTTCCATAATTTGCGCCCGTCCATGCATCTCCCCATAATCTTTGATATCATGGGACAAAATCAAACTACGAAGATCCGCTTGGGCCATCCCGGAATCTTGGCTCTATCCCTCGAATTCTCCACCATAGTTGGTGCAAACTTAGCTAATCTTGCGAATTCGTAACATTCCGGATTTTCGGTCCATTTTGGGGTTTATAAAGCATAATTTGTCGGTCGCTTATGGTAAAATCTCGCCGGGAACTGCTCACTCCGGTTATTATTTTCAAATTAAATTTCGCTAGAATACTTTTCGATTGAATTTTCGTCGTTATTTGGACCCCTGAACTTGGCGGTCGATTTTTGGGTGTTCGGGCCTTAATAAATTGGACGGTGTCGATATTAAGGTTGCGGTATCGAGATTATCGGGGAATAATGAAAAAGTTTGGGTTTTCGGACCGGGTGCAAATTTGGACTAGTAGACCCCTCGTTAAATTTTGGTCAAATTAATTTGGCCTTTGTCCCTTTTAAGTCACGAGGTCTACTTTGGACCCGGTAGACCATTTTCCGTTTGGAATTGGACCCCGGTTTTGCGTTAAATTTTTAATTTCTATAAATTTTTTCAAAACAAATCTCTCTCTCTCTCTCTCTCTCTCTCTTCCCTCGGGACCGTCCCCTCCCTCTTGTCTCTCTCTCTCTCTCTCTCTACCCCTCTCAACTCTCTCTCTCTCTCCTCTCCCTCTCTCTCTCTTCTCTTCTTCTTCTCTCTTCTCCCCCTTCCTTCTTTTTTCTCTCTTCTCTCTCCTCTCTCCTCTCTCCTTCACGCCCTTCTCTTCTTCCGGTTCATTTCTCCTTCGCCTTCCCGGTTGGCAGCGTCTTCCCGTCCGGCCAACCGACCGTCAGCGCCCGGCCGGCCGTCGCTCGTCGCCCTATCTCTCCTCCGCCCGTCGCGGCCTCTCCCGGCCCGCGCCCTAGCTCTCTCTCTAACTCCTGCCTCCTCCCTTGTCACCCAAAGGCAGGCCGGGCAGCGGAAACTAATGTATCGGCTCGTCCTAAATGTCGCCCATCGTCGCCGCATATTATCGACGCCTTTTCCCCCGTCTCTCTCTCTCCTCCCCGGCTCCCTCATTGCAGTCCTTTCAGTGGCCTTGATCCGATCGCCATGTATAAGTGGGACACTCGGTGAGTACAACCCTAAACCCTAATTAGGATAATTTACATTTCTAGACGGTTTAGGGGTTAATTAGGGTTATTTGGGGTTAATTTAGGGGTTAAATGGTGGATTTGATTAGGGACTTGGATTGTGATCGATTAAGTGGATTTTTCTGATTAATTGATGGAGGATTATTGGCCCGAGAGGCGCGAGGAATGGGCTAGTCGGTTTGGACTAAATTGGGCCGAATTCGGGATTGTTTGGATTTAATATGTGGAGTATAGTGCGCGCCGTATTTTGATTTTGTGATGGCCAACTAAAACGATAATTGGGGAGTATGATTGAGCATTTGGGCGATAATTATTGGCCTAGAAATTACGGTTTGATGGTCATACACGACGGGACTAAATTTTGGGCGCGATTAATTTGAGGTTTAAAGTGTGATCACGGAATTGATTGGTTTGTGTAATTGATTGCCCAATTAAGCCTTGATTGTGGTTGATTTGATGATGCTCTGTCGCATGTCTAGCGGGACTAGGAATGGATTAGCTTGACTGGCAGGGTGCATAAATTTCATCTTGATCCAATTGGGTGATTTATATGTATAAATTACGTGTTGAATTTGTGCCATGACTGTATTGGATGATCGATTCATTGGGCTCTGATTAATTGAATTGAATGCCAATTGCGAAATTTGTGAGTGCCCAAGTGTGGGCCATATGGCCATGGTTGTGTATCATGAGCATTGGCATGGCATGTGCATTTGTAAGTGTGCCCGAGTGATATGTGCATTGTGATCACTTAAAATGCCCCGATGCTTTTTCTGGCGGGTTCGGGATAATAACGAATTGTGTGATCACCTAAGGACCTACTGGTCGTGACCTTGGTCGATACCGTCCTCATGCACTTTTGAAGCGAGCGATGCCCGCACGTCCGGAAGGCGACCATCCTCATGCACTTTGAAGTGAGGCTACGGTTCGCAAGGAGAACGATGTTGCGCCTCATGCACTTTGAAGCGGGCTAGAGACTTTGGGCCAGATCGGTTGTGCGCCTCATGCACTTTGAAGCGAGGCTAGACGGACGGGCCGTGAAAAATTGATGACTCGAGTCGTGTTAATAATAATTTGGGCGGTGTGCGGCCAGGTCGATGTGGGCCATTGGGCGGGGATTGCTCGTGTCAAGTCCATGACATTTGCATACATGAACATACATTGATGCGGCATGCAAGAGTGTGAGAATCAGTGCATAAGCGTGTGATTGGCATATGTGTGAATATGAGTGCCACTTAAGTCATTGTGATTACTATATATGGATATGCCTAACCCGCAGGTCTAGTGGGATTAGATTTAGGCCCGAGGGCCTGAGCCGATTAGGTGTGTATTTGTGGTTTGTTTAGTACTTGTCGGAGGTGCATGTTAGCCTAGTTTAGGTTTAGGGAATTACTCATTGAGATTTATTCTCACGGTTGTTGTAAACCGACATTTTCGGATCCCCGGCCTTGAGGATGTGGTGTCCCAATACATTTTTGGGAGAAGACCCCGATTAATTGTAGTGGCTTGAGCCAACCCCTTTTGTTTTGGCCTTGAATTTTTGGTTTTTGGGTAGCTTGTAATTGAATATTGTTTATGAATTCGGTATTAGTACAAGTATTGATTTTGGTGGATACCCTTGGTTATATGTTTATCTTTATGCGGGTGGTTTTAATTGCTTCCGCATGTCTTTTAACTCTGTGTTGGGTTTGGGTCGTGACGCGTCTGGGGACGTGCACGCAAATCGACCTCTGCGGGGATGTGGCGCCTTTGAGAAGTGCGGGCGTGACATCCCGTTTGATTTGATATCAAAGCAAGGTCAGCTCGATCCAATTAGGTCGAAGCTTGGGTGATAAGGGGCGATGACCTTGGGTAGCTAATAAGTTGACCTCGCATGCTAAGTGTACCTCATTTGTATACGTGTCTTGATTGATTGGTTGCGTTATTTGACCCGTAAAGTGCGGTGCGTCGGGACTCGAGGTTAGTACATATACCTCTTTGATTGAAGTCTTGTGTTGGTTATGTTCAATCACATCTTTGGTGATTGATTGCTGTAGCGTTAAGCTCTGCCCAAGAGCAATCAAGTGTAATAGGCCATGAGGCCCGAGATCTGAGATTAGAAGTTGTGACTCGGACCCTATAAGAATAAGGAATGTATGGGTAGGCCAGCTCGAGAAAAGAGCCGCTGTCATTGCCTAGGCTGTTGAGGTTGCAGTGATTTCTGTTATGAATGGGAATAATGCCAGTTAGGCCAAATTCATATAGTAGCCACTAGGCGAGTGCATTAATTGGTGGAATGATTTATCGAGTTGAACTTTCTTAAGTTCAATAGTAAGGGTGACCCCGAGGCTGCACCGAGATTGGCAATGAAAGTTGAGAAAGCCTTTGACATATCGGGGGTACACCGAGGCTGAGAAAGTAACATTGGCAGTGTATTAACTGCAGAAGGACACAAAGAATGGGTGGAAGACCGCCAGGGATAGTATATCCCCGATGAGTACAGCCCGGACTGGGGCCATGTTTATTGAGAATGTTATGGAAGTGTTTTCCGGGAGAATGCCTAAGGAAGGAAATTAGCGGAATGTATACTACTTCGCTGAGGGCAGATAACTGTGGAACGATTTGAAACGAAGTCCACCAGGTTGGTTAAGAATCCACATGACAAGGTTCGAAAATTTCAAGGCGGACTGAAGTCGGATCTCCGAAAACTAAGGATCTCATGAAACATCAGGAATGAGAGGGAAGTGTATGAATGAACTCAAGTGATAGAGCGAGGTCAGTTAGAAAGTGCAACGACCTTTGGATAGTGATTTGCTCAAATTAAGCATAATCGCCACTTCGGAAAGAGGCAGATGGCGGGGACACAAGCAATTTGTCCCATCGGTTAGAAAGAATATCAGAAAGTCAAACCGTTAAACGAATCGTTTTGAGGCTTGCATCGAAAGTGGGAGTCGGAACAACTCGTTAAACTGAATGGGATTGAGTCTGTTGTACTTGAGTCACGTTTGAGGTGACGATTCCTCGAATGATAAGGTGATGGTGTCATTGAGGAGTATTAACTGTGAGACAGCAATTAATAGTAGAGAGAGAAGTGTCGACTTGGCAGTGTTGGCCATGTACGATGTTGTCGTGGAGATTGACGCGGAGTGATTTGTAAGGCAGAAAGCCATAATGAATTATGGCAACAGGGTAATCCCGTTTAGTCTGAATAGACTTCCTAGGTTTGGATTTCAGGAAAGTCGAAGAGGAATCTCGATTCCTTGGATGTCCTTGCTTAAGATGATTAGATGTCAAATGGAGGTTGTGAAGGACGCTTGGTAAGTGTGATTGACCCGATCGTGACGGAACTAAAGTCGGAAGAATTAACGAAGTGTGTAACCTTCCGAGGTCTTTCCTTAGAAATTTCCGGGTTGTCACTAGAACATGAAGTGGAATCGTGAAAGAATTGGCCCAGGAGTGAAACTGATTTCGAGGAAATAGTATCGATTGTCCTTGTTGGAAATTAAAGGAATTAAAGGTCCGGATGTAGGGACTTGTGGATAAACTTTATCCGCCCTAGTGTACTCCATGGGGAGTTCCTGTATTGGGTATGATGAGAAAGGGCAATACATCGAGGTTGTATATGGTTTATTGACAGCAGAACCAGGTGACAAAAAGGAATGAGTACCCATTACCGAGGATCGATAGTTTGTTCGATAAATTACAAGGAACTTTAATGTCCTCTAAGGTTGAATTATGGACGGATGTAACCAGCAAAGAATTCAGAAAGAGGATGTCCCTAAGATGGTATTATGAACGGGAAATTTTTTTTTTCGTTAAGGATATGAAAAAGAGGATGTGATTACGACTGCTTAACAGACGAGGTATGGGCACTATGCGTTCATAGTGACGCCCATTGGTCTAAGGGATGCCTCGCTGCTTCCGTGGACCTTATGAACCGAGTGCGTCAAGAATTATGTGATTAGCTCGTAAAGGTTTTCGTGGATGATGTATTGGGAGACTCAAGGAGTCTAGAAGCAAGGAGCAATTCTGACTGATGAGTTGCGAATCTTGAGAGAATATGCACTCCACGCCAAGTATGGAAGGTGCGAATTTTGGCTCAGTAGAATAACGTTCCTTGGACTTATAATCTAGGGGAATGGAATTACAGTGAACTCAACCAAGGTCGAGGTGATGACTAAGTGGCCAAAATTGGTGCCAATAATGGAAGTTAGCAGTGTCTTAGTTTTGGTTGGTGATTATCGACGTTTTGAGTAAGATTTTGTCGATAATCGTAAGCTACTGGGCACAACCGTTTAAGGAAGGAAATCCGTTTGAATGGAATTATCACTGTGATTAGAGTTTCCAAGAGCTGAAGCGTAAGCTAATAATGACCCCGGTATTGAATGTTTAACCTGAACTGGGACGATTCGAGGTCTATAGCGACGCTTCATTAAGAAGACTTGAGTGTGTGTTCATGCAACACGGTAGAGTTGTAACATATGCGTCGCGCCAGTTGAGACCGTACAAGATGATTTACCTAATGCACGACGGAGAATTGATTGCGATGACCAGTGTCGCCATGATAGGGCTAGACGAGTAATAGATGTGTTAAGCTGTGAGCCAGTGATGGCGCATATGATGGTTAGAGAGTGAGCCTTGTCCTGATAGGCTCGTGAACTCGGAAGTTGAATTTAAGGTGAATTGGATGTTGAAACTTATTGACCGCCTTTGAGGATTAGTTTGGAGATCTAGGCCTGTAATAAGGAATGGCAATCTATGGATCACGAGACTCATTGAGATGGATACCGATCGATGGAAGTCGGATTTTTTATTCGGGATAGAAATCTTGAGGTCTAAAGAATGATTGTGAGTACTCGATGAGGCGAAACTTGAGGGGGGGAAATTTGAATAGAAATTTCCGCAGTAAGTATAATGCCCACCCGAGTAGCACTAAGGGTGTGTCAGACTCATGCAACATTATTGATGGAGTAGGAGGAGAATAAACATGATCAAGTGTGTGGCGTGTGTTTGACGTGTCTATAAGTGAGGACACAGCTCGGTAAGCCTAAAGGGCTATTATGACCGTTGAAAATTTCAAAATGGAAAGGTGACATGATCCCAAGGATGTTGTAACGGGATTATCGCGAGGCTAAAGACGACCCGATTCCATCGGAATAGTAGTAGATAGATTGGCCAAATCAGCGCACTTCCTGGCAGTGCGAAAGGACTCCGAGCTAGAAAGGTTGGCAGAGTTATATGTACGTCAGATAGTTCGTCTTCATGGAGTGTCAGTATCAATCACATCATACCGTGATTCCTGGTTTACTGCACATTTTTGGAAAAGTCTGCAATTGGCCATGGGAACTAAGTTGCAACTCAGTACGGCCTACCATCCCCGACGGTGATCAACCGAGAGGACTATTTAAACTTTAGAGGATATTCTGAGAACATTTGTGTTAGATTTTCAAGACAAGTGGGAAGAGCAGTTGCATTTGGTTGAGGTTGCTTACAATAACAGCTTCCAGCAGAGTATTGGAATGGCCCCGTTTGAGGCACTTTATGGCAAAGCATGTAAAACGCCCTTGTATTGAGTTGAAGTAGGAAAAGGAAGTATAACGGATCCAGAGTTGGTTCAACAGTCGGTGGAAACGGTAAAGATTATTCGGGAAAGGTTGAGGACAGCCCAGAGTCGTAAGAAAAGTTACGCGGACCGAAGGCGCATACTGTTGGAGTTTCAAGT
This sequence comes from Syzygium grande, assembly GCA_024733475.1. Classification (NCBI taxonomy): domain Eukaryota; kingdom Viridiplantae; phylum Streptophyta; class Magnoliopsida; order Myrtales; family Myrtaceae; genus Syzygium; species Syzygium grande. The sequence goes on along the minus strand of JAMXDD010000008.1, from coordinate 25,004,295 downwards.
TGGCGACTATGTATTTCTCAAGGTCTCGCCAATGAGAGGATTGTCTCGGTTTGGCAAGAAAGGAAAATTGAGTCCAAGATACATAGGCCCGTTTGAGATTTTAGAAAGGATTGGAACGTTGGCCTATTGCCTAGCCTTGTCCCCAATTTGTCACAGGTTCATAACATCTTCCACGTGTTGATGTTGAGGAAGTACGAACCGGATCCGACCCACGTGCTGAATCATGAAGTAATAGACGTGGACGACAGAGTGTCATACGTGAAAAAAAAAAAAGCCGGTGCGAATTGAGGACAGGAAGAAGCAAGTGTTGAGAAACAAGACGATCTCGTTGGTCAAAGTCATGTGGGAACATCACGGGACGGAAGGTGCCACTTGGGAAAACGAGGAAGTGATGCGACACCAATACCCCCATTTGTTTGAGTAGTCGAGTTGGGATTGTAAATTTCGAGGACGAAATTTTTGTAAGGGGGGAAGAATTGTAACATTCCGGATTTTCGGTCCATTTTGGGGTTTATAAAACGCATAATTTGTCAGTGCGCTTATGGTAAAATCTCGCCCGGGAACTGATCACTCCCGGTTATTATTTTCAAAAGAGATTTCGCTAGAATCGCACTCGATCGAATTTAAATCGTTATTTGGACCCCTGAACTTGGCAGTCGATTTTGGGGTGTTTCGTGGACGTAATAAATTGACGGTGTCAATATTAAGGTTGCTGTATCGAGATTGTCGGAATAATGAAAAAGTTTGGGTTTTCGGACCGGGTGCAAATTTGGACTAGTAGACCCCCTCGTTAAATTTTGGTCAAATTAATTTGGCCTTTGTCCCTTTTTAAGTGCGAGGTCTACTTTGGACCGGTAGACCATTTTCCGTTTTGGAATTGGACCCCCGGTTTGCGTTAAATTTTTTTAATTTCTATAAATTTTTCAAAACAAATTCTCTCTCTCTCTCTCTCTCTCTCTCCTCGGGACCGTGCGCCCTCCCCCTTGTCCCGTCTGTCCTTCCCCCACCTGCCCCCGTCAACTCTCTCTCTCTCTCTCTCCTCTCTCTCTCTCTTCTTTCTCTTCTTCTCTCTCTTCTCCTTCTTCTTCTTCTTTTTTTTTCCCAGGGTCCCCCCTTCTGTTTTCTTCTTCCTCTTCCTCCTCCCTCCGGAGCCGTCGCGGCCTTCGCGATCTCCCCCATTTCCCGCCGCCCGCCCCCCTCTCCTCCTCCCTCCTTGGCCTCCCCGGTGACTGCTCTCTCTTGCTACTCCTCCTTTCGCTGACCCCGCCCGGACAAACCCCGTACGACCCCCCGCCCGTGCTTGTATCCGCTCGTACCCGCCCCCGACCGGCCCGTCCCGTCCGTCCCGCCAGCCCTTCCGTGCCGCCCCTTTTCCCCCTCTCTCCTCCCTCAAGCTCCCTCATTTCGATCTCGCCAGCCTGGGCTACGCCGCCCTGCCAAGGCCGTTTTCCTAGCCGGGCCGCCGCGGCCTGGCCCACCGCTTGGCTTGGCCCCGGTCGGTCCCAGCGGCACTACCGCCCCACCGGCCTACGCTTTTCCCAGCTCTCCCGGTTGCTCTCTCTCCCCTCTCCACGGATTCCGGCCGTGGAAGGCCTGCCGAGCCCAGCGAGCCACCCATCCGGAAGTAAATGCGCCCGCTGCAGCGCCGCCCGGTGTCCGGCAACCGATCGCCCAACCGCCCGAAACGCGAAACCAGCCTGCATCCCTTGCATTGTGCAATTTTCCGGCCGATCATCGTTCATTCGTTCATCGCCGAGCGAACCTTTGTTCATTTCGCCACGGCGACGATCTTTATTCGGCGACACTATTCGTAGTCTTGTTCACCCGAGCCCGATTCGACCCGTTCGGCCCGTTTTACGCGTAGGACACTCGGTGAGTACAACCCTAAACCCTAATTAGGATAATTTACATTTCTAGACCGGTTTAGGGGTTAATTAGGGTTATTTAGGGGTTAATTTAGGGGTTAAATGGTGGATTTGATTAGGGACTTGGATTGTGATCGATTAAGTGGATTTTTCTGATTAATTGATGGAGGATTATTGGCCCGAGAGGCGCGAGGAATGGGCTAGTCGGTTTGGACTAAATTAATTTGGTCGGGATTGTTTGGATTTAATATGTGGAGTATAGTGCGCGCCGTATTTTGATTTTGTGATGGCCAACTAAAACGATAATTGGGGAGTATGATTGAGCATTTGGGCGATAATTATTGGCCTAGAAATTACGGTTTGATGGTGCATACAGACGGGACTAAATTTGGGCGTGGGCGCGATTAATTTGAGGTTTAAGAGTGTGATCACCGGAATTGATTGGTTTGTGTAATTGATTGCCCAATTAAGCCTTGATTGTGGTTGATTTGATGATGCTCTGTCGCATGTCTAGCGGGACTAGGAATGGATTAGCTTGACTGGCTTGGTGCATAAATTTCATCTTTGATCCAATTGGGTGATTTATATGTATAAATTACGTGTTGAATTTGTGCCATGTTGTATTGGATGATCCGATTCATTGGGCTCTGATTAATTGAATTGAATGCCAATTGTGAAATTTGTGAGTGCCCAAGTGTGGGCCATATGGCCATGGTTGTGTATCATGAGCATTGGCATGGCATGTGCATTTGTAAGTGTGCCCGAGTGATATGTGCATTGTGATCACTTAAAATGCCCCGATGCATTTTACGCGGGTTGATAATAACGAATTGTGTGATCACCTAAGGACCTACGGTCGTGACCTTGGTCGACACCGTCCTCATGCACTTTGAAGGCGAGCGATGCCCGCACGTGGGGCGACCATCCTCATGCACTTTGGAAGCAGGCGGTTCGCAAGGAGAACAAGTATTGCGCCTCATGCACTTTGAAGCGGGCTAGAGACTTTGGGCGGATCGGTTGCTGCGCCTCATGCACTTTGAAGCAAGGCTAGGCGCACCGGGCCGTGAAAAATTGATTCGAGTCGTGTTAATAATAATTTGGGCGGTGTGCCGATTGTGTCGATTAATGGGCCATTGGGCGGGGGATTGCGATGTCAAGTCCATGGCATTTGCATACATGAACATCGTTGTTTGGCATGCAAGAGTGTGAGAATCAGTGCATAAGCGTGTGATTGGCATATGTGTGAATATGAGTGCCATAAGTCTTGTGATTACTATATATATGGATATGCCTAACCCGGCAGGTCTAGTGGGATTAGATTTAGGCCGAGGGCCTGAGCCGATTTTACGTATATGCGTGCGGTTTGTTTAGTACTTGTCAGGAGGTGCATGTTAGCCTAGTTTAGGTTTAGGGAATTACTCGCTGAGATTTATTCTCACGGTTGTTGTAAACCGACATTTTCAGATCCCCGGCCTTGAGGATGACAGGTGTCCCGATACATTTTTGGGAGAAGACCCCGATTAATTGTAGTACCTGAACCCCGAGCCACTTACCCCTTTTTGTCGATAGTGGCCTTGAACTGTTTTTGATTTTTGGGTATTCGGGCTGTAATTGAATATTGTATATGAATTCGGTATTAGTACAAGTGTTGATTTTGGGGATAACCTTGGTCGTATTGATATATGTACGGGTGGTTTTAATTGCTTCCGCATGTGCTGTTTATCTCGTGTTGGGTGTTGGGTCGGCGACGCTGGGACGTCACACAAATCGACCTCTGCGAGGGATGTGGGCGCACCGAGAAGTGCGGGCGTGACATAATCCACGATCATTTGTCCCTAGTGCAAGGGCATAAATTCCATCAATTTTTTTTCTTGCGCATTCTTTGAGAAATACTTTTCATAAAATTTTCCACAAATACAACCCAAGTCGAGGCCGTTCCTACATGAAATACTCGCTTTTCACGACATTCCACCAATCATTTGCACCTTCTTAAAGCTAGTAGACCGCCAATGTCACTTTTTCCTCATTGGTGCACCCCGTAACTTTGAAAGTTTTCTCCGGTTCTTCTATCCATCTTGGCGTAGCCTCGGGGTTACCACAACCATGAAATTTGTGTTAGTGGTCTGCTCTAGGAATCAATCAATGTTGATGCTCTAATATTAGTCATGGATTAGGTTGTGTTGGAAAAATTGACCTTTACTATACTTAGGTAGTCATAATGTCTTACTAGAGACCGCTTATGACTTGTAGGCTAAAAGGGTTTTGAGCACACTACTAATATTTAGTGAACCTCATGAGTGGTCGCATACAATAGTGAACAGACTTAATATTTTCTATGTGCCTTGATCTACTTAAGAAGTAGATTTTAATTTATTCTCTTATTTAAATTATCTATGTAGTCGTGCTGCGTTATGAGATAACTATTAAACGAATGATTAAATGTGGATGATTTAGCAGGCCCAAATTGTCCGCCCACTTCTTTTAATTCTGCTGGATAATAAGGTTGTATAAATAGATAGAGAATCGATTTCTCGTCTAGGGTTTTTTCGACAGTATCGAAAATAAAAATCGTTCAAGAAAAGGAACTTCAAGATCTTTCACTAGCACGTGGATCGTTGTAGAATTCCATTCTTGTGTATAGATACCAATAGAGGCGCAACACTTAGGGCGCTAATCTAGACACAATCGTTATCGATTTATCCTCGATCCGCAAAAAGGTACATTTCGAAATTCCCTCTCGATTTCAATATACACATAGATCCTGTCTAGGGTTCTATATTCGCTGCGTTGTTTTGCATTAATGAACCCTACAATTTGGGCGGCTTCAATTTCATAAATTGCTCTACTAGTCTGGGCATCCGCTTAACCCCTTTTGGGCCGCTGTCCAACATTAGCTTGATTCTCATTCACAGCAGAAGCGGCTACCACATTATCGCGCCCTTGAGCATGCCTATCTAGTACATTTCCGATCCTTTCTAACACCATAAGAACTCCTTCCATACGTAGATCTTCCATAGGTCTAACGTCAATTCTAGGGGTCCACTGCAGCCCCACATTAACTCCAAGGTTTTCACTGCTCTAGCTCGAGCACGACCTCCACCTTTGGTCCCTCTTCCTGCACCCCTTCCGGGAACTCTTCCTATACCTCTACCCTTGCTACTCATTTTGTCTACTCGATTCTACAACTACCGCTATAATTCCATAAAAGAATTAAAGACTTAAACCAATCTATCCTAGTCTAAGTCCTAGGCGGATATTAAACAACAATCAAACAATCAACATGCGGCTTAATAAAAACTAGCCAACTCATTACCCAAGGGATTCACATACTCACCTCAGTCCTGCCTTGACTGCACTTACGGGTCACACAACCACAATTCAAACACAATCACAAGTCGTGTCGGAGATACATGTAGCACACAAGATCACCCCATCGGCTATCCAGTCCTATCGCTCCTTATCACTCCGGACATCGACCGATTGGACCGTTGACCTTGCTCGATACCAATTCAAAACGGAAATGTCACGTCCCGAACCCCACAAAGACGCAACATCCCTACCTTGGTCAATTATGATGCAACGCCTCGGGAAGCGCCGCCAACCAATGCCCAAACAGAGATCAAGCATGAGCAGAAGCAATAAATAAACAAACCTAGACAAGAACAATATGAGCCAAGAATAGCCATGCACCACTCCATAAAATGATTACACATTTATTTTACTATTAAAACCATTTGTACAATATTTACAAGCACAGCAAAAGATACAAATGGTTAGCAGCCACCTAATCAAAAAGGATAAGTGGTTAGGGAGGTGGGGCTAAAACTCGGGAGAGGGCTACGGTCAAAAGTAGCGGCCTTCACTCATGGCTAAGGACATTTGGACAACCCTATGGCTCCCGGTCAGGATCGGACAACTCGGTGGGAACATCGACAACTCCTCGGAGGCACCCTCACTAGTCCCCGACTCCTCGAATCCATGGCTTGGGCTCGCTCATCCTCGGAGTCCGGTTCCAAACCGGGTCAAGGTAAAGCTCGAACCCCTCCTCGCCCTGGATCATAACTCTACAACCTCTCCATCCTCCCTACGTCCCCGCTCCATGGCCTCGGGTTCTTCATTCTCCTCCTTATCTATCGGCTCGGGATCCTCTCGCTAGTACATCGGGCTCCTCACCCATCTTTTTCTCCTGCCTCATCCACTCGGGTGTGGCCTCCGGATCGATCACCTCACCATTTGCTATAATTGGGTGCAATAGCCCAACACTATTGACCGGGATATCAAAGGTCCTGAGGGGCTCTTCCTCAATTCCATCGACATCCCTGCTGGCACCATGCTACGGACTCTTGCTTCGTAAAAATATTCGCCTACATTCACAATCGGGCCCGATCGGTACCTCACAAAAGCCTCCCATTTCCCGAGGGGTAGGTACGGTATATTGCCGAATCCGCATGGGGATCCCAAAAAGAGTCGGTGGTCTCTCCATCCTCACGGCCGGGGGGTCTGAAAAGTTTCGATTTGTACAACCGTGAGACTAATCTTAGTGAGTTCAACCCCCTAAACCTAGGCTAGGTAGCATGCAATCTCATAACCGAAACAAATATATTAAAGCCATAATGCAACAACAATCAAACAATTCTCTGACCCCGTAGGTTAGACAGTTCAATATATAATAATCACGGCACATACGTGGCATAGTCACACGTACACCAAACACATGCTCAGGCACCGAGTCTCACACACTCGCATGCCAGTCCATGCATGTTCATGCATGCAAATGTCATCAGCATGTCATGCGTATATTTCTCGGCCCACTAGCCCACACTCGCACACTAGCAATTGCCCAATTTATTAACATTTATTATGACTCGAGTCAACAATAATTACGGCCCGATCGTCTAGCCTACTTCAAAGTGCATGAAGCAAACATCGATCCGGCCTAGTGTCTCTAGCCTCGCTTCAAAGTGTATGAGGCTAATCTTGATCTCCTTACAAACCAGAGCCTACATTAAAGTGCATGAGGATGGTCGTTTTTCGGACGTACCGGGCATCGTCCTGCTTCAAAGTGCATGAGGATGGTATCGACCAAAAAGGTTATGACCTGAAGGTTCTTAGGTGATCACACAACCAATTATTATCTGAACCCCGCGTAACACGCCTTCAGGGTATTTTAGGTGATCATATGCTCATGGCAGGCACGCATTTTCGCACAATTTCATCACATGCCTCACTCTTGGCATACACGATGCGTGTTCATGTTATGCAATGCAATGCACCACGAGCACCAATATAATTCAAGTACTCAATATCACAACACATGCCTAATTGGCCCAATTAATACCGTGTGGCCTAACGTACGATTCACAAATCAACAATTAATTGCAAGTCAAGCGGTGTCCAATCGCACTCCACAAAAATCAGCCACATAACATGCGACATGGTAGTACACAATCAATCACAATTAATACACGAATTACATATAATAGTCAACCCGGACATACCCGCAATTTCACCAATGGGCTCCTAATCTAGCCATTTAGTCCAATTATTCTCTCCAATAAATTCTCATTGATCCATTATATATTCCTAATAATAATTTCTACCAATGGGTCCTTAACTTGATCTGAAATATATATCGATACTACCTAAGCTAGTCCAAAATGCCGGCGATAATACCTAAATCAGTCCAGAAAAATGCACTATCAGTCCCTAATTCCATTTACAAATTTTACTCACTTAATGTTGGACCACGGCATTTAAGAACGGTGGCGATCATTGGTGAATAATGAAAATCGGCGTTGGCGTTCAGTGACGGTGTACGGCCGGCCGGGTACGGAACCGTATGGATTGTACGGACGTCATCACGGTCACCGTATGGACGGAGATGAGCGGTGACGTATAAATGTCGAGAACGGTTGTGGCGGCACGGGGGCGATTGGGCTCGATGTGGCGGCGTTGATGCCCGGGAGAGAAAAAAGGGAGAGAAAAAGAGAAAGAGAGAGAGAAAGTGGTCGGACAGAGGCAAGGCCGAGGGCGGGAATCGATGTGGTCGAAATTGGGGCACAATGTCGCGGCGGGGGGCTCCGGCTAAGCTTGCCGAGAGAGAGAGAGAGAGAGGAGTGATCTTTAGGAGAGAGAGGGGCGGTTCGCCGGATGAGAATAAGAGGAGAGATAGAGAGTTTTATCTTAGTCAAATATTAGGGCTAGGGGTGCCAAGTGTCAAAGATCTAGCAAAAATGACCATTTTATCCCTCATCCAAGGGCCACCATTAAATCTTATCCAATAATTCAAGGGCACTTTGGTCCTTTGCTGCAATAATTAAGATAAGTCCAAATTTAATTAATTTTCTTAATTATCCCCAAAATTCGGAACAAAAAATAGCCAGTGGGCAAAACCGTCATTTTCGTGTCCCGGGTGAAGTTCCATTTTTCGCTTTGTACCAACCCTCCATGTGCGTGGCCAACATAATATGGCGTCGGAATCGCGAAAATAGCTTCTTATGCCCTTGAAAATCGATTGCCAAGTTTTGAGAATAAAATAATATTATTTTTCACTTCAAGCCAAAATTCAATTTTTGATCGAAACCACTCTAAATATGTGTGGCCACCCCAAAATGACATCGGTTTCAAAAAATAACCTCATTTGGTCTCGGCGACGACATCGGTGTCTCGAGGGGCAAAATCGTAATTTTTGCCCTCGGACTGAAATTTCAATTTTTCTCATACTAATGCCAAATCAGAATGGCCAGCATAATATGATGTCGATTCCAAAAATAGTCTCTTAAGCTTTTGAAAATCGACATCGAAACCGGGTTCAATTCCATAAACAAAACTCGCTAAACTTTCAATTTCAAGGTCTCTCACTAATGGGCGGTGTTTAGAGGTTACGCCAGATCGATTTAAGGCTATCCGCACCGTAATGGTCTCGATCATTGAGAGAATGAGAAATTATCTCTAGTTCAAAAGTCACGATCGTTCGGTTCAAGTTCGGGATGGTTGACCACGTGTACTTTCGGTCTTGCGTAATCATCTACGCATTCCTATTGTACATCTTAGGCCTTGGCCAAACCCAATCCATTACCCTTTTTTACGATCAGCCCACGTTGGCCCAAAATACTCCTTGAGTGTCTCGTGATTGGTGTCCGTTTCACGATAGGGTCCCCGGTCCATGTACCGTTTTCTAGTTAGCCATATCCCATTGGTTAGTATCCCGAGAGTGATCAGCTCTGGGCGAGACTTACTAAAATGAAATGCGAAATAATATCAGTTTTATTGATCCCGGAATTACATCGAAATTCGGGTTGTTATAAGTATGGCAGGCCTCGAGTGTGCCTAATCATATTAGCCTAGTCACATGAATTATGCGTATGGCTTATGTATCATGCGAAGTGAATTGAATTGCTTGATTTGATATTCTAATGTGACAATTAGACATATTGGGATTGAATGTGAGCATGTCAATTGGGTATTTGAGCATGTCATGGCATTGTTCGATAAATTCTTGGCACGATTAGATTATGTGCTCATGTTGGAATTGAATGTTCATTGTGCATTATGTCATAATCCGAGTGCTCATTGTGCATGGTCACAGCATTTCGCATGCTGTGCATGGGCTTGAACCGAGAATTGTGCGAGTTTGGGTGCCCGGCATGAGCATGTAATCACTTAATCGCCTTTGATCGTCTTACATGGGGTTCAGATAAAATTGGCTGCATGCAAGTGTGATCACCTAAAGCCCGATCGTCATACGTGAGGTATTGAGCTAAATCGTCGATGCGTTTTACAGCGGGACAATACCCAAATTGCGGAAGACGGCCAATCTGATCGTTTTATGTGGGTTTTGATCCGTATAAGGAGATCGGTATTGTGCTCGATGCGTTTCGCTGGCTAGAGACACTAGGCCCTAATCGTTTTTCATGGGCCGAAGTGTTGGAATTGATATAGACTTGATGCATTTTACGTGGGTCGGACATGATGTGTTTTACGCGGGTTGAATTCTAATTGAGAATTGAGCGGTGTGCCGATGCGAATGTTTGAGTCGATCATGAGCATGAACACATTAGTGGCATATATGTGTAAGAGTGCATTGGCAAATGTGCAAGCATGTGGCGTCGATTGACTCGTGTGCAATGCAGGCATTAATGAGCATAAGCATGTACATGGAGTACGTATGACTAAGCCTGTCGCGTATGTGCTATTCTTGTAATTATATTATGCCTAACTTGCAAGGTCATTTGTGTGCTCAATCTGGGCCCGAGGGCCTAGGTCAATTGATTTTGATTTGTTCATGTGATTGTTTGCCCGTCGGGAGGTGTATGTTAGCATAATTTAGATTTAGGAGTTTTATTCTCTCAAGTTTATTCTCATTGTTGTTAAAACCAAACTTTTCAGACCCTCGGCCCCGAGGATGCCGGTTGTTCTGTGCATTTTAGAATTCCGCACCAGCTAGGGCGGATGACGATCGAAAGTACCCCTTAGAGAATGGGGATATATATGTTAGGTATTATTCGTAGTATTGATTGATGTGGGAGAGGGGTACTATCAGCACCACGAGTATGTAGCTTGGTGTTTTAAGGACCGCCAGAGAGCATAGACCCCTCCGGACTTTTGACGTCCCGCTCAACGGGTTAGGCAACGAGATCGTCAATGCCTCGACAAAGTGACCTAGCGAGCCCGAAGCCATGTCCGAGAGGAGTTCTAGTATTGGGCGTTGGGGCGCGGACTGTTATCTGGGAGGTTGATGATTTTGACTCAAATGGATATGGAGTCGACGAGGAGCTAGAGCCGATGGAGCAGGACCCCAAGCCCGAAGAGGTGGATTCAGAGGGAGGAGCCGGCAGAGGCCGAATCGAAATGGATTCCATGGACTCGAGGACAGCCGCCGACAGCTCTTCCGAGTCCTTGAATCCGACCTGAATCGAGTCCCGCAGGTTTAGTCTTAGTTGCAGATAGGTTGGGCAAGTACCTTTTGACCGAGCCCCACCTAGTTCTAGTGTCCTCGATCGCCTGCCACTTGCCCTTTTTGTCGATGAGTGGTCATTGACCCGCTTTTGATTTTTGAACGTATGCTATAAATGAATATTGTATATGTTCCCCTTATTAATGCATGTGTATAGTTGTAATCCTATTGATTATTCTATCCTTGGTCTCGTGTTTGGTTTGTACAGAAGGTTATGTTGCTTCCACATGTGCCTTGTACTTTGTTTGATTGTTGGGTCAGCGACGTATCCCGAGACGCCGCACTTGAATCGACCATGGCAAAAAAATGTTCGCAAGACGTAGAGTTCAGGGCGTGACACAGCAGGTAGCCGAATCTCCATGCTTGTGCCTTAAATTATAAAAAGGGAAAAAGTTGATCATGTATGTTGACACCTAAATTTTGACAATCTAGTCATTGTTCGCTGCATAAAAAATTAGGGATCGATCCCAGTCCATAGACTAAAAAATTAGTTAAATTGCATATAGGTATTAGGAGCATTTCATTAATAGTTAACTAGGCCCATATAGTTTGCACATTCATCGAACATACGGCAGATGGACTCGAGCGAATGGTTTTGAGCTTAATTCAATCAACCCCATGACCAAAAGTCACATGTTTTGCGTGTGATCTACGGTTGCAAGAGATCTTCTCTATATATTTTTCTGCCACTTGGAGGACGGCAATATATCGGCAGATTTTGTTTCTTGGTATCTTTGTGCAAAGAAAGAATATATGAAGGATACAAGAATGAGAAAACAGAATCGGTCAACATGGATATATATATTTGGAATTACGTTCTGACATCATGGGCACAAGCAAATAGGGAAGAAGCCAAACGTGATATATTTTGAATATTCTTGAGTGGGTCTCTTCCTAAAAAAGTCTAAACATTCTTGCATATAAAAGGGGGGCTTTTTTCTTTTGGAGGGATCACACACAAGAAACACAGAGAAAACACAAGAGTAAGAGAGAGGAACGGGGGGGTCAACGTGAGGGGATATACACGAGTGAAAAGGTGAGAGCCAGAGCAAAAGAGAAAAAAAAAGACGAGAATTGGTTGCGCACGCCGGTGCCAACGCTGCGCTGCCTCGCGCCCACGTCACCTTGCGCCCGTGCCATCTAGATCCGCACCGCACGGACTGCTGCTGCCGCTGTTCCGTGACGTCGCCATCCCACTGCTGATTGCCGAGCCGCCGTCCGTCGTTGCTTATCTCACGGCCAAACCTGTGGCCGTGAGTCACGTCTCTCCTCACTTCGATCTTTGCTGACCTTTGCGCCCAACGTCGCTGCCTGTGGCCTCTCTGATCTGCTGCCGTCCTTGAGTCCAACGCCCACTTCTCGCCGCTACATCCAGTCCGATCGTTCGTACCTCCAACCAGCAAGCATCATCAGGAAACTGATTTATCCAAGCTGAAAATTGCAGGCCGTGAGTCCAAGGGGTGGATTTTATTCCATTATCACCACCTGTCGGCCGACTACAGGAGCATGAAGTCAAAGAAATTCATGGCCACGTGATCTAAGCAAGGAATTTCAAAGAAGAAAAGGCAACAAGAAAGGTGGCAATTGGAGATTACAGTTTACGTGAACAACGTGACAAGTGCAAATCAAGAACGGATCCATCGCTCTCCATCATCAAGATCCATTCGCAAGTCCAAGAACCGTGAACCATCACAAGCACCACCGCAAATAGCACTGCCGCCGTCCTCGTGGCCATGCCGTCGACTGCCCATCGCCAGTCACCCCGTCTCCATCCGCCAGTCCAAATTTGGAAACTATCCGCGAATTAGGTAACGATCTTATCTGATATCGTTTTGAATATTTCATTACATATGATTTGGGTGATATTGTTATCTATTAAGGGTTTTTGTTAATCTTTGGGTGCATATGTGATATCCGCAAATATTTAAAAATCACCCAAAGTTGAGAAACTTTCCTAACTTAACAACGTGTCGGGACGACTATCCGATTTCAACTATGAGATACGATACTCGTTGTACGGAAAATCTTTATCTTGTCCATAACTATTTGGATACGATAGTAGATTTTATTTTGTTTCCAAATTCAAACGAATAGCCTTCCATCAATATCCATAACCACATGGATATAATCGTCGGTTTATATCGTTTCCTTAATTCAAAGATAATAAAACAAATATTGTGGATTGCGTGGACTGGTTTGGATCATGGTGATTATCTATCTATTTGATTTATTCCTTTTAAAAAGAAAATTCCAAAAAAAGATTAGTTAGGATTTAATTGTTTTTATTAGAAGATAATGATGCATGCTTAGGATATGTTTAGAATTAAATAGAAGATAGGACAATTTTTTAATTTACATTAGGAATTAGAGTAATTTATTTCCTAGTTTAATTTAGATATTATCCTGATCTCGATGGTTCATTTTAGGGTAATTTTTAATTTCGAATTTTAATAAAAATCTCAAAAAAGAATCACTTTAGGATAGATCAAATCATTTTCTCTAGGATAGATTGCATATTAATTTGAGTAATTTCGAATTTCATTTGAAAAATACCAAAAATAAATCATTTGTCCATCATTAGAATTAGGTCACGTCATCGCATGACATATAGTTTGCATGTTAGGCTGCATTAATCGCATGTTAATTTTTGCACGTCATTACATATAGATTAGCTTTCATTTAAATAAGTGAAAATCCTAAAAAATATTGAGTGAACTGCTTGTTAATTAGAAATCATATTAGGATTGTTGATGTGATTTTCTAGCTAACAATGCAGATGCTTACGTTGCTTCGAGGTAAGTAATTCTCTCAATTTTGTAATTTATTTTATGTTTTGATTATTGGGTGTTACTTTGATGGTTTGCGCACCCGCATGATCACCTCATATGCTAGTGGCTAGGTTAAATGAATCCAAATTGTCTGCCAAAACATTTTTTTTTGAAAAGAAAAGGTACCGAAAGGACGCTAGACTAGATTTAGCGTAATCAAGTCCCCGAGCTTAGAATCTCTGGTTCGTAGGAATAAAACATATCTCCCTATGTTTTATTTAGATTTCTAATCGACCTACCATAAATAGATTAGTGGCGACTCCAAGTATGAAAACTTTTGCATGTTAAAAACTTAAACCCTAAGTTGCGAACTGGTAGGGCTTGGGAGGGCCCGAGTTAAGCTTAGTCTTAATAATCCATTAGACTGAGAGAAAGATTTAGGTCACGACAATGTAATTATTACCGTCGTGTTACTGGATTATGGCATATCACATGGGATATTGATATTTTCTTTCTTTTGTTGTAAATATGATAAAGGGATAAATATCCTTTTATTGCTTGGAAAGTTGGCTCCCCTCTTCACGAAAAATGAGATCTATTATGGCTCATCAGACTAATCTATCAAGATTCTTGTTAATTGTTAAAACACTAAAAATAAATATACATCTGTATGATTTTTCTAATTAATTTACATGATATTCATTTTCATTGCTTCGATGGATGTTATGTTCCCCTCTTCCTAAAGACTCTTTCCTTTATAAATCTAAACAGGCGCGATTTGATGGATATGGAAGAGAAATTTGATTCGTCTGGTTGGTAGAAAATTGAACATTTTGCTTCCTTTTTTTGAGTGGGGAATTATTACTCTAATTAGACCTTCAGATCCAACCCAAAAAATGATGGGAAAAAATTTGATTCTACATTTTGCAAATTGAGCTTGTTTAAGAACTCGAAATGCAATGCACGATTGATATAAATAAGTATTGGACTTGATCCTATAAACCCTTCTTTCATATCGTTATTTATTTCAAGATTAGCTAATCTTTCATTGAGAAGTGAACGAAATCAATGCAGTCGCCAAACGGAACTCTCGATTTGAGGTCAGTTAACAGTAACTCTGGTGAACCAACTAATAGGACTATTGACTTGACAAAGGGAATCAGCCACTGACTTGACCCATCAAACTTGGAAAATGAATCCACGACAAGACGACCTATCGCTACTTCTATGACCTAGCGAGTGCTTCAAATGAAACTCATTCGAGACCGCACCTTAAACACATGCAAATCAGCATCCCAGGACCACAACACATGCAAATCAGCATCCTAGGACCACGTGAAGTGAAAAGGAGATGGGAAAACAAAGAAAATGAGAGAGATGACACGGACCACACATCACGGTCGATGTCAGGTCGACTTTCAGAGACTATTATTTCTCCCAAGAATCTACGCACGATAATGAAAATAGTATGATAAGAAGTATTTGCACTTAACATGTCGGAACTGTAATGATAACATGTGTATGTGGAGATAAATAAAACGTGTCCACTGCGCAAAAGTTGGTATTCTCGTCCAACCACAAGAGTCAAGAATCATATGGGATGAAAAAGGAACAAACTGGAGTACTTCATGACCACGAGATAAAATGTGTAAAAAAAAAGTTGACTATGTCGACTAAAATGTCCGAAAATCCCTTTAAAAAACTAATAAATTTCATGTACATAGAGTAGATAACGAGCTAACGTCGATAAACCATCACATAGCGTTTTAATCTGTCAATGTTTAAATATATTTAACACGTCATAGATATTTCGCATTAAACAAAGTCGAATTGTGAGAGCCATGAGCTTGGCCAATAAAAACCGATCGAAAGAAAAACTCACCCTGAACGGATTCGTTATGCCATTGCTTATAGAAGGATCAATTAGAGGAGCAGCAACTAATCAATCTCGCAAACGAAAACGAAACGTAAGACAAATTTGAGCACGAGAGAAGCATCAATGGAGGGGACACGGGACCCTAATTGAAGCACCTTGGAAAATACTGATTCACCAAACGATAACGTTTGCAAAGAGGAAGATAAGAATGGACACACAACAGCAAAAGCATTTTCTGTGACTTGTGGAGGCGACTCCATATTACTTGGAGAAAGGGAAGAAGAAGAAGACAACGACGATGATGGCAGCTTCGCCGCGCTCAACTTTCCTCATCGATATCCTGCTCTGTGTCTCTCTCCTTTGCCTTTTGTGCTCAAACGAGAAGGCATGTGTCGTTCATGGAGCTGATGAGATCACCCTCCCAGTCAGCTCTCTTTTCCCTTCTCCCGACTGAAAAGCTTCGACTTCCAACGGTCTCTCTCTCTCTCTCTCTCTCTCTCTCTCTCTCTCTCCACGGATGTCATTAAAAGGGCAAACTTAGATTGTCAAATGGTGATATGCAAAATCGTGATTTGTGAAAACCAGAGACTACTCAAGCAATTTATTTATTTATTTTGTTGCTTAAAATTAAGCTCTTTCAAAGTCAAAATAGGCTTCGACATGTAATGCTGAGACGTTCAGTTATTCATCTATTAATGCTTCTAATATTCAAAACGAGATGAATCATTTCTTTAACTTTGGTCCAATCAAATTGAAGAAAGTGTGTATGTTCAGCATTTTCAATTCTGAATCCACACAAGTAATCTTTTAATTTCATATTCTGTTTCAATTACGCATATATAAGATAAATTGGACCTGAGCAAGTCCTTAAAGGGCTCATCTCCTAAGGTCTCCCCTTAAGTCTTAGGGGATGTAAAGCATTCTAGGGGATATTCCATCCCTCCTTGGGAAGACAAAAATCCAAGGGGGAATTGGGGAACTTGGGATTGTCCGACCGCCGAGACATCAAACAAGGTGTGTATGCTGCCGACAAGCTCCTAGTAGGGTTGGTCGGTAGCAGCACCAAGGAAGCAATGAATCCTAAGGTTAAGGTAACCACTATACAAAATCTTAGGGAGAGCGTTCCCCGGTTACCTTAATTTTCAATTTAGATCTCATATAAATAATCTTTTAATTTCATATTCTGTAAGACAAATCGTCGAATGCATTAAACCTGGATAATGGACTTCTCTAAGAGTCCGCGATGGAGAAAGTACACTTCCCATCATAGTCTCTACTCCTTCAATTTTTTTTTTAAATCATCTATTTGCTTTATATATTTTTAAAAAATAATAATAATAATCTAGTGTTAAGAATATGGTTAATGCTGGACCACTCATTTAATAGGAACAAAAGGTACATCTCCATCATATGTTCTGATAAAGTATTAGAACCTTTTTTTAACCGGTACTCATGAAATATCCTATCATCAATCACCACATATTTTTGTGGATGTTCCACGGCAAAGATTCACGACATTAAGCCCGTCATTCATGTGGCAGAGATAATTCCCCCCAATGGTTGCGCCCAAACAGAGACACTTGTCCCTTTAAGCTCTTTCTCCGATTTTTTCTTTACGGTTAGGTGGCGTACGGGATGTTTTCGCTCAACTCGACCAGTGCACCTCCCAACGGATTCTAGAAGCCCGCTCCTCCATATCCACTTAATACGTTCTAAATTTTACGCCCATAGTCCTCAACGAAATTTGAATTCGAAATCGCAAGAAAACGAGCAAACTCCATTCTCATCCGAGCCAAAACCTTGGTGGCCTCTCTCTCTCTCTGTCCAATTGAACTCGTGCGTACAGTATTCTGCAAGTCCTTTGCTTGTCAGCCTCGTACGGTGTGTTGCCATGATAACGGCCGCAAGCTGCAATTACAATGGAATAGGCAACCGGAACCTGCACAGTAAAGAGACACGAAGTAAACCTGATTACATCACTTCATTACGGTGTAATCCCGTTGACATGAAATAAACCGAAGAGGGAGTCTTGCTTCAAGTTCTTCTTCTTTTCTTTTCTTTTCTTTTTCTTTTCCTTTGATTAGATTACTAGTATGCTCAATACAAATCCGAGGAAGGGGATGTCATTTTCTAAATGACAATATCGCGACTTAAATAACAACGAGAACGATAGTTCCAAGCAAATAATTGACATGTTTATCAAAGATCAAAGAGCATCCACATATCCTTGCGCAGAAACAACACTTATTTCGCCCTTTATTTGTAAGGAAAATAATATTGGATGATCAATTATGTGTTCTCTAACAAATCTAGCATTTTTTTTTGTTTCTATAAGCATACTAGCAAAAGTAATCTTGTACTATAAATATTCATCAATCTACGTCTCCCAATCAAAAGCTTTTGTTAATAACTTATGTGTAAACTATGACACATTAACTGTTCAAGATCACATCAATTTTCCGTTGCGGGTTTCTTTAGCTTGATTTAATCTATGAATGTCATGTGTAAGTTTCAATTTGAAGAAGTACGTAGATTTTTCTTCCAAAAACAACCTTTTAGAAAACACACAACCTTCATCCATGATCACGACCACCTTCCCTTAATCGGAAGCCACACACCTCTACACTTATCAATATGGGAATGTTAGAGATAGTGAAAAGGGCAAAAACCATAAAAAACCTCAAACTATATATATTGTGATACATTTACCCTAAACTTTTTTATGTGACACTAGAAATCTCAAACTTTTACCCGTGTGACATATTTATCTTCTGTTAATGTTTCGCCAATAAGCACCGTTAAAATTTTGGCTACATGGACGTTGGATAGCAAACAGTATTGATATGGCACCCACGACTTAAGTGAAACAAAAATGACTTTGTTTTGGTAAAAAAAATCATCTGAGGGAACCTTGACGGAGAGTAAATATTTTTGTACATATTCAATTACTTCAGTTTTACCTTGTTTTTGTGTTAGATTAGTACTTGGTCACTTTAGCAGTACTTCGGCAGTAAATTATGAGCAATCAATTTAATCTTCTTCTTTTTCCGAATATAAGATGGCCCAACATAAAGATTATATCTAGGGTTAGAAACTGCCTCTGAATTTTTTGAACCTTTTCTATGGGTTACTGACCGGGTTCCTGGTTTTATTGCTAATTCTCCAAACTGCCTGTGTAGAAAGGTCATCGTCAACCCCCCAATTAATTAGGAGAAGAGAATGAGATTGTGTCTATGAATTGATAGTTTAGTACAGCTGTGACGTAGAGGAAAGGTATAGTTTACAGGATAGTTGGGTATCGAAAAGCGTATAAAGGATGTGCATGTACAGCCGTTTTATGTGTTGTGATAAAGAGCCCCAGTTGTGGGAGAAAAAGGAAGATGAGAAAGATAGCTTCCTCTCTTTTGTCTGAGTTGACACTCCTTATTAATCACATTGATTATGATGTACACCCTCAGAGCAGATACGTGAATATTGCACAGCCTTGAATTGAGCTGAAAATCAAATCTTTCAAGTGGGGGCAAGACAAAGAGTAATCAATGAGAAACTTAGGTTTAGACCTTAGGAGAGTTGAGCTAGCATAAATGCAGACCTGCATGCTAAGTGCAGGCGAGTTGCACCAAAGATAAATTAAAAGTGTACTTGTTGATCTTCCCTACTTAACCAGTTGGGGTCGAGTCTCTAAGTGGACTCAACTTTAGGTTAAGTTGGGATTGATCATTGTGCAGAGACCAAATATACGTACAAAGCCGATGGCTTGTTCTTTCTTGCCTATAGCAAAGCATAATCTAAAAGGAAGGAAAACGATAACCAGTTCATAAGGTTGATGGATGAAGAAACCCTAAAATATAGCATGATCATTCATGAAGCAACAGATAGTTTACTTAATAAGGAGTGTACATGCCAACCAAATTGCAGTTAATTAATTAGCTACTCATAAACATAAAATTTGATTGCTTAGAATATTGATTTCATCAGAGCTTTGATGAATCTTTTCAATAATATGCTGCCAATGATTTATCTTTCCTTGCATCTAACAAAGTTCTACAAGGTAAAATAATCTCTTATTAAAGCGTTTGCGACTTCCATTGTTTCTTTTTCAGTGAACTCAACCCTTAAACTAGTTCACAAGTATGGAGCATGCTCTCAGCTGTTCAATGGTGGCCCCGTCAACCACACGCAGGTTCTTCTCGAAGACATGGCAAGGGTGAAATCGGATCCAATCCAAGGTCTCCAACAGCGTCAGTGGAACCAGTGGTTTGAAGGAGTCCACCGTTAACCTCCCAGCGAGTTACAGCCCCGGTGGCAGCAGCTATGTGAAGACTATAGGCCTTGGCCCGCCAACGAAGGACCTGACCCTCCTGTTCGATACGGGATGTGCGCTTACTTGGACCCAATGTAAGCCTTGCATCGTGTCTTGCTGTCGCCAGGCTCAGCCAATCATCGACTCCTCTCAATCATCATCCTATGCCAACATAGCTTGCTCCGCGCCATCTTGCACTCAGCTTTCTTCTACCGCAGGTAATAATTGACGGGTGTGGATTTCATGCCCAATTAGGGTTTCTATTTGGTGGTTTACAAAATTAGAAATCATCAACATATAATACTTAACCACCCACTTGGGTGGTGGCTACGGCGCACACTCTTCCTCTCATAAAAGGTTAAGTGTTGAATCCCGGCGCCGCAGGTGACTTAACCGGTGATACGTGTGTGGTGGCTATGCGTGTCGCCCCAGGGGTTTCCCAGGGGTGTCGGCCGTCCGTGGGGTTCCCTGGGTTAAAAAAAAAAAAAAACATATAATACTTAACAATAATGATCGGTGATGTCAATATTTGTAACTCGCCAATTGAAAGCTTTCCACCATTCTCATAGATAGTGGAAAACATGCCCAATCAACCATGTTGGCAAGATTTTTGTTTAACAGTATAAAGGCAATTATTACCATAAAAATCATAAACTAGTATACATATGACAAATTTATCCAAAATTAATTTTTGACAACAAAAATCCCCAACTTGTAATTTTGTCACAGGTATACCATTTTGGAGTTTTTTGGTGGTTAAAAATTAATTTGGGTTAAATTTGTCATAAGTGTACTGGGTTTAAGATTTTTCGTGGAATTAACCCAAAATCTTCTTCATGAATTCTTCTTCTTTGGCGAGGGTCACCACACTTGAAATCTTCGAAAAAGACTAGTGGGCGAAATAATCCCTTTTGCAAGATTGCACTCGCGCTTATCATGGGTCCTCCTAACACCGGTTTTCTGTACCTTTTTCTCATTCATAAGAACTTTTTCATGCGACCTTCCCCTTTTACTTTCCTGTTTCATCATCGAAGATATGTAAAGCAAGTAATCATGCGCAAATGTCTCCAACAAACACAATATATAACCAAATAAAGCAAATAAGAGGCGCACTACAAAAAAAGTTGGTTTTAGCGACGAATTTTGCCACGAAAAATTTGGCAAAATTCGTCGCTAAACTAATTTGCGACGAAATTAGCGACGGAAAAAAATTCGTCGCTAATAGGTCGTCGCAAAATTTTGCGACGGAAAATTTCAATTTTCGTCGCTAATTTGCGACGAAAAAAAAATTCGTCGCTAATTATTCGTGGCTAATTTGCCACGAAACAAAATTCGTCGCAAAATTTGTCGCTAATTATTCGTGGCAAAATTCGTGACTAATTTGCCACGAACTTTATTCGTGGCAAAATTCGTCGCTAATTTGCCACGAACTTTATTCGTGGCAAAATTCGTCGCTAATTTGCCACGAACTGAATTCGTGGCAAAATTCGTCGCTATTTTTTTCAAAACTTTTTTTTGTTGGTCACGAAATTGCGACGAAATATTTTCGTGGCAAAAATTGTTCTTAATTATTCGTGACAAAATTTATCGCTAATTTGCGACAAACACATTTCGTGGCAAAATTCATGGCTAATTTATCACCAAATTTTTTTTTGTCAATTTTTTGCAACAAACTTATTCGTGGTAAAATTCATGGGTAATTTAAATTACCCACCAAAATGAATGTATTTCATTTTCTTATTCGATTTTAAATGTAATTTAAAGCAAAATTAATTTCTAGAATTTGTATTTAACATTGATTAAGCACTTAATAACATCAAAATATTATAATAATATGAAAATGAAATACATTTAGCTACATGTACTTGAACATATAGCTCAATGCGATCAAACTATTATAATAACATGAAAATGAAATACATTCATCTACATTTTTCATGTACTTGAACATTAGCTCAATGTGCTTAAACATCCTTGGCAAATCTCCCCTCCCATATCAACACATAGCTCAATGTACTTGAACATAATCCTCTCAAGGGTATTTTGCCATGCTCGGGATCTCTTGAGGTAATAAGATCGTGAAGTTCTTGCAGAGCATCTTGCTTCTTCTAGGATCCATGCAGAGCATTTTCGGAATCCAAAGCAATTGCATCAGTGATAAGAATGCTGGATTGGCAATTTAATATCACTTCATACATTTCATTACATTGGTTGGGGCACCAAAGGAGACATGATCTCGATCCTCATCTACAATTTTCAGTAGAGGATGGCCCATTACCAAGGATTGGCCACAAAGCACTACAATTATTAATTTGCGGTCAGGTCTTTTATGGCAACAAAGCACTACATTATTAACCCCAAATCCATCATTTCCTAAGTCTTGCACAGTAGGCACATTGGCCACAGAGGATAGAAAAGAATCGAGACAACGAATCATAATATAACAGATAATTTGCAACTTATGATGGGAGAGTATTGTAACATGGTAGCAGCCAACACCCCTTACCCCCTCCTCCAAACGTCATAAAAAAACCAAAAGCAGAAAGACACATGAGCACCCATGTATTCCCAACACCCAGAGGGAGAAAAATGAAGACAAACGCAGATACCTGGGGAGGCGGAAGAGCATTGCCCATAGCAGGTGGTAGAATTACCTTTCCAACACCTGCGGAAGGTTCTCCATCTGGTGCAGGGGACGAGGTATGGCCACATTCACCAAATTACCTGCAAAACAAGTATCATTAGAACGAAGAAAAGAGCTTAGATTTTGAAATCTAGGTGAAGATATAAGGCTTTGGAAACTTCTTTCTGAATGTTAGGCCCGATTCTTTAAGCAGAATGTGGAACAAGAAAAGGTTGTAAAACAGAGATACAGCACAAAGAAAGAACAAAAATATTAATATACTTTTGGCGAGTCAAAAACCTCAAAATAAGAGCAGAAATTAACAAGAACTATATAGACAGTTCTTACCAAATTTTCCGCCTTCTTGTCTCATATCCTCCAATATATCTTCATACTCCCCATCATCTTTAAGCTCATCCTCAGTAACTACTTGTGTTAGACATACCACTTTAGTAGCAAGTGCACCAAGTTGATACATAAGCTTCTGCAAAAGTTAAAAAGCCTTGGTAATTTAGACTTGAGGACATAATCGTAACAAGACAAATTAAAAAGAAGAAACCAATGTCACACATTCAATTAACCACATCTAAAGTTAAAGTTCCAACTCACAGATGCAAGCTATATCCATGACTGAGAGATCTTGATAAACGCAAAAAGCATAGCCTTTGGAATTTCCAGTCTCCCTGTCTTTCACTAGATCAAAACCCTAAGAGGACCAAAAGATTCCAGCAGCCCCTTCACTTGCACTTTTGTAAAGTTAAAATAAGAGGACCAAAAGATCCACCTTTTGTAAAAAATATGGTAATCCACCCCAAAAATGACGTCAGGACCTTCAAGCCCACCAGCAGAACCCGGGGTTAAACCAACCGCACCAAGATTTAGGTTAGGATTAGGTTGGCTAGGACCAAGAGTTGCTGCAAAGGAGGGGTTGTAATCACTGAACCTCCTGACCTTCACAGGCGCTCCCTGCACAAAAATTCAAACTAGTTAACGTTTTGTCAATGTTGTAGATATATGAATGTCCTTGAAAAAAGGGGGCAGATCCACCGCA
>JAMXDD010000008.1:24850853-24975853 GCA_024733475.1 Syzygium grande | reverse complement strand
TTCGTGGCAAATTCCGTCGCAAATTAGCGACGACTTTTTTTTTCGTTGCAAATTAGCAACGGAAAAAAAATTCGTCGCTAATTTCGTCGCAAATTTGCAACGAATTTTTTTCGTGGCAAATTCCGTCGCAAATTAGCGACGACTTTTTTTTCGTTGCAAATTAGCAACGGAAAAAAAATTCGTCGCTAATTCCGTCGCAAATTAGCCATGAATTTTTTTCGTGGCAAATTCCGTTGCAAATTAGCCATGGATTTTTTTCCGTCGCAAAATTCGTCGCAAATTTGCGATGAATTTTTTTTTCGTCGGAAATTAGCGACAAAAAATTATTCGTCACTAATTTGCGACGAAAAAAAAATTCGTTGCAAATTCCGTGGCTAATTAGCGACGAAAAATTATTCGTCGCTAATTTCCGTGGCTAAATCTTTGTTTTTTGTAGTGGCGGAAAGTAACAAACCCGAGCCGTGTCAAGCAAAATTAAACGTAGCTTGTTAATTTATTAAGCCCGAAATAGGACCCATGAGCTATAAATAGAAACTTGATAGTAAATCTATTTAGTAAATGAAAGTGAATATGTAAATATAAAGTGCTAAAAATATTTACTAAAACCTACCCATTGATGATTTGTGTTAGTTTGCGCTCGAGTTCCTTTCATGAGAGGTCTTGGGTTCAAACTTGCCTATCGGTGATTTAAGTGAGGGGTTGTGGTGGTGAGATCTTTCGCTAGCCCCTCGAGGACTAGTCAAGCATCACCACTAGTTTGAGCCCCTAACTTGCCCGCCGGCGCAAATACCTCGGTTATAAAAAAAAATATTTACTAAATAAATTACATTCCTAATGAACTATTTAATGTGGAAATAAGCTTCTTCTTTTTTTTTGAACAGATGGAACTAAGCTAATTAATACAATCCAAAGTGTAATGCATTATTAAGAGAATGAATTTATCTGTTAACATGAATATTTCCTTAAAGCTATGTTTGGCAGTCATATTTTTTATTACATCCAGTCATATGCATGGTTGATGTCCAAGACAAGATAAAGCCGATATGAGAGGGATATAATTAAGATTAAAAAGCTTTAAGTGGGGAGCAGGATAAGGAAAGATATGATTTCTTATATTTATAATATAAAATTAATTTTTTGAAAAACCCTCTCCTCTCCTCTCTTTCTCCTTCATAGCTCTGGTTCACATGAAAGCTTTACAGCTCCATCATAACTTTTTGGTTCATATAGAAGCTTCATGAAAGTAGGAAGAGAGTTGAAGCACTGTACATTTTAGAATTGCAATAGTGAATGATCATCTTCTCTCTCTTACTAGATCTACCTTCTCCGGTTCATATAGCCCTGTTTACATTTCTTGTCATTGATTAAGTGGTTTTGGAATCTTGCAATGAGCTTCTTTATTGTTTAAGCTTTAGGTGTACAATAATCAAGAATTATTGTGCATTTCCAATTTGTATAACGGTGAGTCGTGAGAGATTCTTACAATTTCCATTTATTCATTTTTGGGTTCTTTAGTAGTGAATGGTGAGAAAGAGTTAACGATACTTTTTGTTTGTGCATTTCCAACAATAACCCTGGTTGATTCAGTAAGATATTTACAATTTTAATTCTAGGATTTTGGATGATTTTGCTATTATTTTACCTGGCAGTTTGTACATAATGTTTATGTTTTTTTCCTCGTCAGATACGGATCACAATAATTGGAGAACAATATTTTTTTCATAGGCAGCAAATAAGGTTATATTTGTCATTCACATTGATATGCAATTACTTAGGATATGAAAATATCCAATTTTATTACTACAATTAATCAAATAATAGATATGATATAGCAAAATTCATGAATTTCATATCCTAATCCTATCTAGCCCTGTCTTGGCTAGAAATTCAAATGGCCAAACACATGCATTCTTGAATTTTTTTTTCAACTTTTTATGAGGGTGCAACGCAAATATCCTAAATATGCACGAAAACATTTATTCATGGAAACTCAAATTTTCTATGCACAATATGCAAACGTGAACACTGTGTGTAATGATCGCTTCGATACAATTTAGATGTAATTCTAATCTAATTTTTTTTCCGTCTATTCTTTATTTTTTATTTTTATTTCATTTCTTAATAAACCAATTAAAACCAAAAAATCGACCATATGCTGAAGTAGTCATGAAATATAACTTGTATGCATAAATCAACCTATATGTTGAATTAACATGTAATATAACGATGGATTTCAAGAAAACCAGCACAAGGGATCAACCTACTTCCTATTGGATTTTCAACCTTAAATTTCCTGCGAGAACGTAGTTATTTGAAACCTGAAAATAATGAAAACAAAGCAACATAATATTGGAATTGAAGTAAAATTGATCTAAACATGAAATGAACATGTGAATCGCATGGACGCTATGCGAAATCAACATGGAGGAATTATGACATGCTTCTATACTAATTGGAACTTATGAATGCCCAAAATAACTACCTATTCAAGGCCAAATTTTTGTTTTCCCCCACACCAGTTCAGACCGATAAGTGATGTGGTTTAGTGATATGAAGTCCTTCATGCCAAGAATACTAACAAAACCGAACCTAATACTTTTATGCGTCAAAAGATGATGCAAATCATGTGAACAAAGAGGGGGAAATCCATGGGGATTAACTTAGCACAAAACCATATATTCATGTGTGAAGAACAATGCATAATCATAAACTAACCTTTGAAGTCTTTCGACTTGACCCCTAGATCATCGGCTAATGATGTCAGTATCAGATGACCCATATCCAAAGAAGATACATTATGATAAGAACGTCAGATTTGGATGAATCGGATATTGATTGAAAGCTCTTGACGAATACTATCTAATTGCACCCTCTGATTGGATTTTTTCTGCAAGTCAATTGAGTAATCCTTAATAAAAAAATGAAGTGCCAACATACGGTTTGTTTCATTTCTTATCAAATAACTATATCGATTTATATGAATATTTGACAGCATTATTTACTCATAGTGATTGATGCGAGCTCTATTCTATGATGATTAAAAAATCTGTTTTAATTTGTTTACTAATTGCTAATCCTGTTGTATTGATTTAGATGAACAGGCAATTCTGTTCATCTTGTAGGTTAATTCATTTTTTCATTGGGAAGCGTTCTTTAAGCTATTGTAATAAAGTTTCAAAAACGAAAGATGTGCTTGAATTATATTTAAGAGGCTACTAAGCTAAGGAAATATACAAAGATGATCATATGTCCTTAAGGTTGGTGCACTTGGTTGTGAGTTGGAGAATTTCTGGCTTGGAAACTAGAGGTTACTTGTTGAATCCCACAAACTGCGTGCAAATTGCTTTAGGTCAAAGGTTTCGACTTAGTCAAATTATGAGGCTTGCAAAGTGTTTCATGGCCCTGCAGGTAGCGGATCTCCATGCCCACGCCTTCAACTATAAAAGGAAAAAGAGGATCATGTAATTATTACCAGCATGTTACTGGATAATAACATATCACATGGGTTATTGATAATTTCTTTCTTTTGTTGTAAATATGATAAAGGGAAAAATGTCCTCTTATTGCTTGGAAAGTTCGCTCCTCTCTTCATGAAAATGAGATCTATTATTGCTCAAAAGTATAATTATCTAGGTTCTTGTTGATTGTTAAAACTCTAAAAGTTAATATACATCTGTATGATTTTTCTAATTAATTTAAACGATGTTCATTTTCATTGCTTCGATGGGTGTTATGTTGGCCACTCTTCTTAAAGACTCATTTCGTTTCTTTATAAATATAGATGATTTCTAAATTGATGCAATTTGATGGATATGGAAGAGAACTTTGATTCGTATTGTCGGTAGAAGATTGAACATTTTACGTCCTCTTTTTGAGTGGCAATCACAACTCTAATTAGATCTTCAGTTCCAACCCAAAAACGATGGGAAAAAATCTGATTCTTTATTCTGTACTTGAGCTTGTCTAAGAACTAGAAATGCAAGGCATGACTAATAGAACTAAGGGGAATTGGATTCGATCCTATAAACCCTTTTTCGTATGGATATTCATGTCAAGACTAGCTGATCTCTCTCAGAGAAGCAAACGGAATCAATGCAGCCGCCAATCAGAATCTTCAATTCGTGGTCAATTAGTGGTAACTCTCACTCTGGTGAACCAACCAATAGCACGGGTTTCATTTGAAGTACTCGCCAAGTCACAGAACTAGCGTCAGGTCGTCTTGTCGTGGATTCGTTTTTCCTTGTTTGATGCGTCAAGTCATTGGCCGATTCCTCCGAAGGCCCGAGTCAAGTTAGTAGTGCTATTGGGTCCGATCGCACCTTAAACATAAGCAAACCAACATCCTAGGAATAGGAGCCCGTGAAGTGAAAAGGAGATGGGAAAACAAGGAATGAGAGAGATGACACTGACAAGCGACAACGCATAACAATCGATGTCGAGTCGACTTTCAGAGACTATTATTCTCAAGAATCTACACACGAAAATGAAAAATAGTATGGGAAGAACATCTTGTACTAAACATATTGGAACTGTAATGATCAAATGCAATGGGTTAATGTTACAAAAGCCTCAAACTAGTAAGTTTATGATAAATTTATCTTAAATTAATTTTTTGACTATTGAAATTCTCAAATGAGTATATTTGTGACAAATTTTTCCTTCGTTAGTTTCTATTAAATTGAATTAATACAGCAAACATATACAATCTCACTTCTACTAGGAAAATCGTTTTGTAAGAACGTGATATTTCATAACTCCATTTTAGTCACACTTCCATTAGCTTGTTCACCTACGAACACATACCCTTTGGAGTATTTAGAGTATCTAATGAAGATACATTTCTTTCCTCTTGTCGGGGACCGACCTCTAGTTTTTTTTATTTATAAAACGAGGGTCTCGCCCAGTTCACGCTAAGTCTAAGTTCGGGACTTAACTCGGGTTCTCCTAAGCCAATACCATATCGCGACTTAGGGTTTAAGTATTTTACCTGCAAGTAATTTTTATCTAAAAGTTGCCACTAATCAGTTTGGAGTGGATCGATTGGACACCCAAGCAAGACAATAAGAGAATTGCTTATTTCTATAAACCAGAGATTAAATAAGTTCGGGGACTTAGTTAGACTAGTTAAATAATTAATGCCCTTTTGATACATTTTTACCCTGCTCATTTTAGAAAATATTTGTCAGACAATTTGGATTGATTTTAGGATCTTTCTCCTAACATGTGAAGTGATCAAGTGAGTGCATAATCATTAGTGATTAGCAGTCAAGATAGATATACGGTCTAGGGTTTTAACCCTAACTAAGGTTACAACATTCAAAACGTAATAATTTATGCAATTATATTCTAATTAAAAACATAACATGCGTAATAATAATACAATGGTGAATATAACATGCAAAGTACTATCGTGATAGCCCCCGTAAGTTTATCTAATTTAAACATGATAATTAATAATCAGATAATTTACATAACTTAGAAAAATATTCAAAAGTACTAATTTATAAACTATATCCTAATTTTAATTAAAATTTTATAATAATAATAATATTATTATTACTATTTCTAATAAATACAAAAAAAATTATTATTATTTTAAAAAATTTTTAAAAATAAATTAAAAATTAAATATTAATGTAATATTTGTTCGAGTCGGGTCGAGAACCAACCCGAGTTAACGAACCCGATACAAGTCATTGCCCCGGGTCGGATCTCCAAATTCAAACCGAGTCGGGGTCAACCGGTCTTGAGCTAGATCGGGTTCCTCGCCCAACCCGGATCCGACCCGACTTCTTCCCCTTCACAGTTCGGCTTTTACGCTATGTTTTCGGGGCTCCTTTCGGTCGGCCGTCACTGGGCGACCAAGAGGCACCCGGCGTCGACCAGGCGCCCGCCGGGTGATGTCGGGCGCTTGGCGGAATCCACGGCCCGGCGGCCGGGACCGCCGTCATCCTCCCTCTCTAGTCGGCCCGACCAAAACTAAACTTGCTTCATTGAGACATTTCAACAAACACATGGCATGCATAGATAAAAACAAAGGGATTTCGACTGTTTTGAGGTTCTAGCCGGCTCCATGACCCACGACATAATAGCCAATTCGATATAATTCCGGGATTAATAAAATTGACATTATTTCGCATTTCATTTTAGGAAGTCTAGCCTAGAGCTAATCACTCTTGGGATACTAACCAATAGAGTATGGCTAATTAGGAAGCGATGCGTGGACCCGGGGACCCAATCACCGAATCGGGCACCGATCACGAGAAATGATGAGAGAATATTTTGAACCGATGTGGATCGATCTTTGGAAAAGTGATGGATTTGGTTTGGCCAAGGCCAACGATGTACAATCGGATCGCGGTGATTCTCGCATGATCGAAAAGTGCATGTGACTAACCAGTCCCCGAACTTAAATCGAATGATCGCGACCTCCGAGACTAGTGATAATTTCTCATTCTCTTAATGATCAGGACTGTCATGATTTGGATAATTCTAGGTCGATACGGCGTAAACCCTAAATAGCTGCCCATTAGTGAGAGACCTTGAAATTTGAAATTTAACGAGCTTTGATCACGGAATTGGACCCGGACTTCAATATCGATTTTCAAAGGCTTGTACAACTATTTTCATGATTCGGATGTCATATTATGTTGGCCTCACGTTTGGAGTTAGTCTGGTCAAAATTGGAATTTCAACCAGAAGTCAAAAATTACGATTTTGCCCTCGGGACACCGATGTTAATTTTGGGCCCGTATGAGATTATTTTTCGAGGCCAATGTCATTTTGGGGTGGCCACGTATATTTAGAATTGTTACGGACAAAAATTGAATTTTGGCTTGGAAGTGAAAAATAATATTATTTATTCCCAGGACTTTGCGATCGATTTTCGAGGGCTTAAGAGGCTATTTTCGCGATTCCGACGCCATATTATGTTGGCCACACCCATTTGGGGTTGGTATAGCCAAAAATTGGAATTTCGACTCGGGGACCGGAAAAATGATCATTTTGCCCCGGCTATTTTTGGGTTCGAATTTTGGAAAAATTTTGAGGATAATTATTTGGATAATTGGGTTCAATTATTGGGGCTAAAGACCCTTTTGCCCCTCAATTATTTGGATAGGATCAACGAGGACCGTTGGATTAAGGGCAAAATGGGAAATCGTGTAGGATCGCGACAAGTGTCGCCACCAGCCACCCTATTTGACCACCCTTGGACCGGCCCCTCTCTCTCCTCACCACTCATTCATTGACCCCCTCACCCGAACACTCTCTCTCTCTCCTCTCTCTCTCTCTCTCTCTCTCTCAGCCAAGGATCTTGGGACCGCCGCCATGTCGTGGCAAATACACTTTGGTACCGTTACTCCACGACCTTGTCTCACCACCACCCTCATCCGACCCTACTTCTCTCTTTCTCTCTCTGTCTCCGGCCCGTCAAATACGGTATCCGTCACGATCGCCACGCCCGAACCGATTGACTTTGCGCCCACCGTCCCTCGCCGGCCGGTACAAATGCTGTACGACGTCTGTCACGATGTTAGTCCGGCTGCGTCCGTACGTCCTTTGTCGAGAACGCCTCCGCCGGTTCACTATTCACTAGTATTCGGCCGCCGTTCCTCGTCATCGTGAGATTGGATTAGTGAGTATACCTCCTAAATTCGGATTAGGATCGGTGCATTTTTGGGTAGCTTAGGTGTTATCGGTGTATATTTAGGACAAAATTGAGGACCAATTGGTGAAAATAAAATCCAGTAATTTAGTGGGATTATTATAGAAAATTATTGGACTCAGATTAATGGAATAGTGGCTGTCCGTATTTTGAGGAATGTAACGGATTATATGAGCGGTAAGAATTGTTCATTTGAATGGCGGGATTACCGGGGTGATTGGTTGTTGACTGATTTGGTGATTAATTGTGATATTTGTGAAATGCCATGTTGCGCTGGCTCGTGTGGTTGAATCGCATGGAGTGTGATTGGCCAATTGACGGCTTGAATTGAGTATGAAATTGTGTGTTGGGAATTGGGCCACGGTGTTAATTGGCCAAGTGAACAGATTGTTGTTGCATAAATTGATTTGGTTGCCTATTTATATTTAATGCTCATGGTGCAATGTGCTGCATTTCATGGCCACGCATTTTGTATGCTGAGAATGGGCATGAGTAGAAAAGTGTGCGGTATGCGTGCTTGACATGATCATGTGTGATCACCCTAAATGCCCCGATGCGTTCTGTTTGGGCTTAAATAAAATTAGCGGTGTGCCGTGTGATCACTTAAGGCTTTCGGTCGTGGCCCGGTCGTGCCGTCCTCATGCACTTTGAAGCAAAGGCGATGCCGATTTGTCGGGAAGGCGGCGTTGGTCCGTGGGAGATTAGTGTTGTGCCTCATGCACTTTGGAGTAGACTAGAGACATTGGGCGAAATACGCGGCGGCGGGCGGGCTGGGCGTTTGAGCCTTTAGGCCATGGCCTTGGTCGATTTATAAATTGCTAAAATGAGGCGTGTGCTAGAGTGCACAATTTGAGGAGATTCATAAGCATGGTAAATGTGTGCGGGTGTGTTGGCTAATGTGCGTGCGGTGATTCGTGGGTGCCAGCACTTTGAAGCATGAGTATATGTATGGTGTACATGTGGCCGATTGTAAAGCGTATGTGCCGTGAATTATATAAAATGTCTAAGCTACGAGGGGTCTAGTGTATGCTCGACTGGGCCCGAGGGGCCTAGGTCATGTGGTTACAATTATCATGCATTGAGTATTTTTGGTTGCTGTCGGGAGGTGCATATTAGCCTAGTTTAGGTTTAGGGGTTTTTACTCGTTAAGCTTGTCTCATTGTTATATAAACTCACTCTTTTCATACCCCTCCCATCATTGAGGATGGCGGGTGAACCGACACGTTTTGGGAGGAGCCCGGATATATATGGCGTTTGACCACCGAGTCATTTACCCTCTTTTGATGTTGGTAGTTATTGACCCTTTTGGCTTTTATAAGTGTATTTGGTGTAAAACAGATATTGTAAATATTTTACTAGAAATGGAATGGAATGAGTAAGTTTCCGGTCTTATTGGTTTTAACGGTTGTGCTATTCTTGGTTGTACGATTTATTATGCGGGTGTATATATATATTTATATCGTTTCTTCCGCTTGTGTATTGATCTCGATTGTTGGGTGTTGGGTCGGCGACGCTTCTTGGGTGCGTTGCATCGTGATCGACCGAGTGGAATGTTAACGTTTAGCGGGGGGCACGAGGCATGACATCCTTGTTTGAATTGATATCGAGCAAGGTTAGCTCGGTCCAATCAAGTCAAAACCTGGGTAATAAAAAGCGATGACCTTAGCTAGCTTGATAGGGTGACCTCGTGTGCTTAGTGTACCTCCTGATTGTTTGTTATTGATTGAGTGCATATATAAATTGACCCGTAAGATGTAGGTGCGGTAGGACTTGAGGTGAGTATGTGTACCTCCTTGTTTGAGGTCCTGTGTTGTTTATGTTTAGCCGCATGCTAGGTGGTTGATTGTTGTTGTGCTAGCTATTTGCCGAGGGTCTTAGACCGGTTTAGTTTGGTTTAGGTCTCTAATTCCTAGTGGAATTACAACAGATAGGAGAGTGGTAGGAAGCGGATATAATAAGCGGTGAAGGAAGAGGTGTAGGAAGAGTCCAAAGAAAGGGCGAGAAAGAGGAACTAGAGGAGGAGGTTGTGCTCGTGCTAGAGCTGCAGAGGACCTCGAGATGGGTGTTAGAGCGGTAGAAAACCCTAGAGCACGGAGCCGCAGAGATCCTAGAGTTGATATTAGATCATGGAAGATCCGCGATGGAAGGAGTTCTTAGGGTGTTGGGAAAGAATCGAAATGTGATGGATATGCAAGCTCAAGAGCGAGATAATATGACCACTCAGTCTTTGAGGGTTGCATAGCCTCTTCACGCGAATGAGAAACCAAGCTAATATTGGGCAGGCTCTAGGGCAGCTGAAATTAGGCAGATGCATCAACTTGTAGAGCAATTCTTAAAGTTAAAACCGCCCAAGTTTGAGAAAAGGTGACCGAGGCTGCACCGGGAAATGGGTAGAGGAGCTGGAAAAGGCGTTTGAGGTATTGAGGGTGCACCGATAGGAAAGTGACCCTAGCGAGTTAATGAATTTGCAGGAAAATCACAATGATTGGTGGGAAGGCTACCAGGAGTAGAGTATTTTGGAAGGTGTCATGGACTTGGGCTATATATCTAATTAAAATTTTTATGGAAAATACTTCTACGATAGTGCTAGAGAAAGAAAGATAGCAGAATTTGTGTGACTCCACCCAGGGTCGAGAATCACCGATTAGTCGAGGTAGAAATTTGCTAGATTGTCTAAGTTTGTGTCAAGGATGGTGGAACATCTCAAGGACAAGCGCGAAAATTCAGAAGTATTGAGACGACATTCGTACCCTATTAATACCGTCTAATCCCGAAAACCTATGAGGATATCTAGAATAGAGCTGGGGCTCTTGAGGCGGGACCCGGTGGATAGGCGGTTGTGTCGCGACCTCCCGAAGCGGTCCCGTGGCCTACCGGATCTTGGTTAATGGATTACTAGGCTGAACCTAATCCAAGGCTCTCCCAAGCCCTTCTAAGCCCATACCAATTCACGACTTAAATTTAAATCATTGACATGCAAATCAATTTCATTTAGGAGTCACCACTAATCGATTTTCGATGGGTCGATTAGACACCTAAAAAGCGAAACACGGGGTAAAGCTTCACTTCTCTGAACCGGAGATTCAACGGTGCGGGGGACTTGATTACGCTAATTAACTAATTAGTGCCCTTTCGCACTGATCTTGTTCAATTCACCACCTAACATGTTCTCGCTAATCGAGTCTCAAAATTCCGTTCCCAACTAAACTAAAGGAAGCAACAATTAATATCTAAACCTAAACATACATAATCAACTACATGTGAGGTCAATTTAAATGTGCAACTCAAAGTATGAACGAAAGCGACGTGGGATTAAATATAGCACTAAAAATGCGAAAAGGGCGAGATAAGCTAATTTCAAAACCCAAATTAAACTTCCGATTATTATTATTATTTTTTAAAAATTTATTTTTTTTTGAAATTTCTGAAATTTTTTTCAGAATTTTTAAAAAATTTTGAAATTTTTTTGAAATTCTTTTTGAAATTTTTGAAATTTTTGGAATTTTTTTGGAATTTTTTGAAAAATAATAAAATAAAATAAAATTGGCTTTTCTATTTTAAAAAAAAAATTTTTTTTAAAATTTTTTTTAATTAATTAATCTTTTTTTAAAATATTAAAATAATATAATATTAAAATGAACTAAATGGGATCCAAAGTCGGATCTCCACGTTCGACTTGGATCGGGGCCCGGCCGGACCTTGTTGGCCCGGGTTCCTGCAAACAAACGGGCTCATTATGAGCCGGTCTAATAATAGTTTTTTTTTTAATAAATAACAAAACAAAGCCCAACCCGAAACAATATTTTAAAAAAAAAAAAACGGCCCAAAGCTCGACCCGGAAAACCAATAAAAATA
Source organism: Syzygium grande (assembly GCA_024733475.1). Lineage (NCBI taxonomy): Eukaryota > Viridiplantae > Streptophyta > Magnoliopsida > Myrtales > Myrtaceae > Syzygium > Syzygium grande. The sequence goes on along the minus strand of JAMXDD010000008.1, from coordinate 24,964,332 downwards.
AAAACAAATCGGCCCATTTCGCCCATGTGCGAAATGGCCCAAAACCTAAAGAAAAAAAAAAGAAAAACTCCAATTAAAGATTAAAAACAAAAACCTAATGGGCCTTAAATCAAGCCCAACACCCATGAGACCTACCCGGCTATGACTCGCGAATCCGACCCTGATTGGGAACCCTACCAGCTCACCCAACCCGATTCATGGCCTCCCGCGCCCGTACTGCGACCCGCGCCTTCCACGGGGCTGGCCCGGCCCGCCAAATGACCGGCTTTTTGAAACCCGCCTCCATCCACCAAAGCGCCAATCGTAGGAACACCGGTCTCTCGAACCCCGGCCTCTTTATGGTTAGTTCTCGCCCGGGCGGCCGAAGCCCTTGCTCGACCGTTTAAGAACACGTTTCACTCCTCTCATGTTTCCGGGGCTTCGGCCTGACGCTAACCTACGCAGGATCCCTACTGGGACCGGCCGTCTCGCTTCCTCTCGTGGTTATGCTCGGGCCGCCGTGACAACCGGCCGTGCGTCGGGACCGACCGTCGTTCCCAAAATCACGGTGAGCGAGACTCAAGGATTGGTTCGGGCATTTCATCAAGCATCTTGCGCGTCTCTTTGGAAGAGGAAAGCGAAGCTAGATGGCGGCTCAAGCATCGATCACGGTCGGCACATGGAACCTGACATGCAATAGACAATAGGGAAGACTTGTTGACACTTGGTAATGACTGAAAACGAGCCTCGGCCCCCCTCCCCTGCCGGCGAAGACTCGAAACAAAACAAACAGAAACAGGGGGGGTCGGTGGCCTTGTCCCTACCCGGCTCGGCGTGCGAATAAATTGGCTTCGATAGATCGGGCTATGTCAGGTTGCCTCATGCGCCTCGAGCCGGGATCTCGGGAATTTACCCACGGTCCCAACAAAACAAAACCCGATGAAACTCGGTCGAGACCTATCGTGAGAAAAAGCGTGTCGAACGTCGCGGTCAGCGGTTGGTAGCGGCGATCGTCGGCAGGAAATCAGGTTGGCCCGGATCTCTCTCGGTTCTCTCTCCAACTCTTACGAACTCTCTCTTCCTGGGATCTTCGTTTCTCTCCACTACTTATACACTTTTGTTACGGTTTTGATCATGCCTTCTTGCCTTCGGTCACCACAGGGGTTAGAAAGGAGGAAGTGAGCCATTGACTAAGACCAGCAGAAAATTCGGCTTCTTCTTCTTCTTCTTTTTTTTAATAACAAGATTTTTTTAATTCAATTTTTCAAAATAAACATGGAAAATAAGTTCTAGTAGGCCCTATTAATGCAAATGCACCTAATAACTATATGCCAATGGGTTTTAATGAAAATATTTTTGGTTTAGGGGTTAAAAATTAAACCCTAATTTTTATCGCGATAAAACCTTAAATGATTTGGGCAAAATTTAGGTGTCAACAAGCCGCATCCGGATCGTGGTTTGCCGGAGAGCAGTAGACAATCGCCGTTTGGGAAAGAGGCGATGGCGGGGAAATAGGTGCTTGGGCCGTCCGGCCAATTAGGAGGAACATTGGAAAACCAACCCTCCACCGAATCGATTTGGGGCTTGTTTTAAGTGTGAGAGTTTGGAGTATCAAATCAAAAATTGTCCCCAATAAGCGCCCTTTAGTAGGGACAGACAATGACAAAAAAAAAATGAATGGGAATCAAGCCAAGAATTCCCCACCCGGCTACTTTCAAGGCAGGCCGCCCGCGAAAACGAGTTTATGTTATAGTGTGTAGAGGCGGACGATATGCAGGCGTGGTCCAGTCGATTTCTTTATGTGATCATACTACCTATGCATTGTTTGACCGAGGCGACCCATTCATTTATTCGAGTAATTTGTTAGATTGGTTGGAATTAAACTGTCTTCGCTTGAGAATATATTTTGTATAGCAGCCCCATTGGCGATAAAGTGTTAGTATCATTGGGGAATTGTCCTAGTTGTAAAATAGTGATTGGGGATAGAAGAAAAGCATCGACTTGGCGGGTGTTGGCCATGTTCGATTTTTTGATGTGATAATTGGTATGGATTGGTGACTAAAATAGAAAGCCTTAGTGGATTCTGACAATAATAGAATGATCGGCTTTTAATCTGTTGGATATCCTAAGTTTGAATTTCAGGGAAACCTAGAAGGAATCTCGATCCTTTGGACTTTCCGCTCGAGGTAACCAAGTTGTTAGATTGTTTTCCAAAAAAAGATCAGCTAAGAATAAGAAAAATTTTTTTAGATACGGACAAAATTTTTTTAATTAATTAATCTTTTTTTTGAAAATATTAAAATAATATAATATTAAAATGAACTAAATGGGATTTGGTTGGATCTCCACTTTCGACTTGGATCGGGGCATTTCTTGGGTACATAGCCTGGCCCGAGGCCCGGCTAAGAAACGGGTAATAAAACCGGGCTCATTATGAGCCCTTGGTGGCTAATAATTTGTGGAAGGATTTTTTTTAATAAATAACAAAACAAAGCCGATAAACCCAAACAATATTTAAAAAAAAAACAACGGCCCAAAGCTGTTAACGGAAAACCAATAAAAATAAAAACAATCGGGGTTTATTTCTTAGTTAGGGGGAAATGGCCCAAAACCTAAAAGAAAAAAAAAGAAAAAACTCAATTCGAGATGAAAAACAAAAACCTAATGGGCCTTAAATCAAGCCCAACACCCATGGGAATTACCCGGCGGATTATTAGAGCCTTAAGTACCTATTCTCTTGGAACCCTAAATATGAGGCTCATTGATGGATGGAACTTCGAAGGCCTCCGCCGTGCTGGCCGACATCATGGGGCCGGGAAAAGGGGAAAGGCGAATAGAGTAGCGGATGCGCTAAGTCGCAAGTCGAGTACGGATGTTGGTTAAAAGTGGACTTTGTTGGAAAGGTTCGTAAATTCGAGTTTAAATTTGAGGTGAGTTAGATGTCTACGATGGCGCATTGAGGATTGAACCTAAGATTTCAAGCAAGGTTAAGGCACTCCAGGTCCATGGACCAAGAAATACAAAAGATTATTAGGTTGGATAAGATTTGCAAAGAAAACCGGAAATTTCAAATGGCGAAAATGGAATCTTGAAGTTCCGAGGAAGGATGTGCGTGCTGAAGGTGAGAACTCAAGGAAGAAATTTTATCAAAAGCTCATAGAACAATTATAGTATCTATCAAGTAGTTCAAAAATATATTCGGAATTTGCAATATTATTGACTCCGCCTTGCTGCGGCGAATGGGGTGAACTCGACAGGTCAGACATGTCCAAGTTGCCTCGCACGCCTCCGAGCCGGGATCCTCGGGAATTTCACCACGATCCCAACAAAACAAAACCCGACGAGACTCGGGTCGTGACCTACCGTGAGAAGAAAAGCGTGTCGGAGCGTCATGGGGTCGCGGTTGAGGCGCGCGATCGATCGCCGCAAAGAGTCGGTTGGCCCGGATCTCTCTCGGTTCTCTCTCTCCAACCTCCCGAACTCTCTTCTCCGGATCTTCGTTTCTCTCCACTACCCTTCGCCTTTTTGTTACGGGTTTACGATCGTTGCCTTCTTGCCTTCCCTGTGTCACCATAGGGGTTAGAAAGAAGTGGGCGGCGTTGACTAATTCAAGCTGGCTTCTTCTTCTTCTTCTTCTTTTTTAATAACAAGATTTTTTTAATTCAATTTTTCAAAATAAACATGGAAAATAAGTTCTAGTAGGCCCTATTAATGCAAAATGCACCTAATAACTATATGCCATGCAGTTTTAATGAAAATATTTTTGGTTTAGGGGTTAAAAATTAAACCCTAATTTTTATGCGATAAAACCTTAAATGATTTGGGCAAAATTTAGGTGTCAACAAAAGCCGCATCTGGATCGTGGTTTGCCCGAGCCGAGACAATCGCCGTTTGGGAAAGAGGCGATGGCAGGAAATAGGTGCTTCGTCCGCCAATTAGGAGGAACATTGGAAAACCGAACCCTCCACCGAATCGATTTGGGGCTTGTTTTAAGTGTGAGAGTTTGGAGTATCAAATCAAAATTGTCCCCAATGGCGCCCTTTAGTAACCCCAGGACAACATGACAAAAGCAGAATGGGGAATCAAGCCAAGAATTTTGCCGGCTAACCAAGGCAGGCCGCCTTGTAAGAACGAGTTTATGTTATAGTGCATAGAGAGGCGGACGATATGCGGGCGTGGTCACAGTGCGATTTCTTTATGTGATCATACTACCTATGCATTGTTTGACGAAGGCGACCCATTCATTTATTTCGAGTAATTTGTTAGATTGGTTGGAATTGAAACTGTCTTTGCTTTGAGAATATATTTTTGTGACTGACCCCATTAAGCGATAAAGTGTTAGTATCATTGGGGTGTCCTAGTTGTAAAATAGTGATTGGGGATAGAGAAGAAAGCATCGACTTGGCGGTGTTGGCCATGTTCGATTTTGATGTGATAATTGGTATGGATTGGTGACTAAATAGAAAGCCTTAGTGGATTCTGACAATAGAATGATCCGGTTTAATCCTGTTGGATATCCTAAGTTTGAATTTCGTCAGGGAAACCTAGAAGGAATCTCGATCCTTGGACTTTCTCGCTCGAGGTAACCAAGTTGTTAGATGAAGGATGCGAGGGATATTTAGTGAATGTAGTTGATCCGCGTTGGCGGGAACCCTAAGTTGGAAGAGATACCGGGTGGTGTGTAATTTTCCTAAGTTTTCCTTAGGAATTGTCTAGTTTGCCACTAGGCGGGAAGTAGAATTTGTGATAGAATTAGTACCGGCATGTAACCGATTTCAAAGACACCATATTGGATGTCATTTGTCAAAATTGAAAGAACTAAAAGTTTAGACGCAGGGAGTTATTGGACAAAGGTTTCATTCGTCCTAGTATGTCTCCATGGGGAGCGCCAATCCCTGTTTGTTAAAAAGAAAGATGGAACTCGAGGTTGTGCATAGATTACCTGGCGGTTGAATCAAGTGCGATAAAGAATAAGTATCTGCTGCCGAGGATTGATGATTTATTTTATCAATTACAGGGGAGCCTCAGTGTTTTCCAAAATAGATTTGAGGATCGGGTACTATCAGCTAAGAATAAGAAAATAGGATATCCCTAAGACCGCTTTCGGGACTAGATACGGACATTATGAATTTACTGTTATGTCCTTTGGATTAACAAATGCCCCATTTGCTTTTATGGACTTGGTGAATCGGTGTTCAAGGAATTCCTAGACCAGTTCGTGATAGTGTTTATTGATGATATATTGGTATATTCTAAGAGCCTCGAGAAGCATGAGGTACATTTGGTTGTAGTGCTACGGATCTTAAGAGAACATGCTTTGTATGCCAAGTTCAAAGCAAGTATGAATTTTGGCTTAGTCGAAAGTGGCATTTCTTGGGTACATAGTTTCGGAGATAGAATCTCTGTAGACCCAACTAAGATTGAGGCAATAATAAAATGGCCTAGGTCGACATCCGTAATCGAGATCGGGGAGCTTCCTAGGCTTGGCTGGCTATTATAGACGATTTGTGGAAGGATTTTCATCGATAGCTATGGATTGACAAGGTTACTTAAGAAGGAAACTAAGTTTGTGTGGGACGATAAATATGAGAAAAGTTTTCAAGAGTTGAAGCATAGATCGACAACGGCCCCAAAGTGTTAACTATTCCATCCGGGTTAGGAGGATTCGAGGTTTATAGTGATGCCGTTAGGGGACTTAGTTGTGTCATGATGCAACATAGAAAGGTAGTCGCGTATCGTCGCACAATTGAGGCCGCATGAGATGAATTATCCGATTTATGATTTAGAGTTAGCAGCGATTGTCTTTGCCCTTAAGATATGGAGGCATTATTTATGTGGGGAATTCAGATTTATACGGATTATTAGAGCCTTAAGTACCTATTCTCTTGGAGGGAACTAAATATGAGGCAGCATTGATGGATGGAACTTCGAAGGACTATGATTTGCGACATCATGTATCACTCGGGAAAGGCGAATAGAGTAGCGGATGCGCTAAGTCGCAAGTCGAGTATGGCACGGATGTTGGTTAAAGAGTGGACTTTGTTGGAAAGGTTCAGAAATTCAGAGTTTAAATTTGAGGTGAGTTAGATGTCTAGTCGATGGCGCATTGAGGATTAAACCTGAGATCCAAGCAAGGATTAAGGCACTCCAGTCTACAGACCAAGAAATACAAAAGATTGTTAGATTGGATGCCGTTGCAAGAAAACCGAATTTCAAAAGCGAAAATGGAATCTTGAAGTTCCGAGGAAGGATGTGCGTGCACGATGACGCAGAACTCAAGGAAGAAATTTTATCAAAAGCTCATAGGAGCAATTATAGTATCTATCCAAGTAGCACAAAATATATCAGAATTTGCGGCAATATTATTGGTGGAACGGAATGAAGGCGGATGTGGCCAAGCATGTGGCCAAGTGTTTGACGTGCCAACAAGTGAAGGCACAGCATTGCAAGCCATGTGGCTTATTGAAACCGTTAGAGATCCCTAAATGGAAGTGGGAACATATCACAATGGATTTCGTATCGGGATTGTCGCGAAGCTAGAGAGGACATGATTCAATATGGGTGATAGTGGATCGTTTAACCAAGTCAGCGTACTTTCTGGTAGTGCGAAAGGACTTTGAGCTGGAAAGGTATGCGGAATTGTATGTGCGGCAAATAGTACGTCTTCATGGAGTACCAGTGACGATCACATCGGATCGTGATCCAAGGTTTACAACCAACTTTTGAAATAGTTTGCAATCGGCCTTAGGAGCGGTTTCTGAGTTTAATCTTGCTTATCATCTCAAGACGGATGGCCAATCGGAAAGAACGATTCAAATTCTAGAAGACATGTTGAGAGTCTATGTATTGGACTTCGGGGCAAATGGGAAGAGGAGTTACATTTGGTGGAATTTGCCTATAACAACAGTTACAAACAAAGCATTCAAATAGTGCCGTTTGAGGCCTTATATGGAGGAGCTTGTAGAACGCCATTATGTTGAGACGAAATTGGAGAGTGAAATATAACAGGCCAGAGTTAGTACAACAGAGCGGTGGAAAAGCAGTGGAGATTATTAGAGATAGGTTGAGGGCGATGCAAAGTCGCCCGGAAGAGTTATGCCGACAAAAGGCGGCGACCTTTGGGTTTTCAAGTGGGAGATCATATATTTTTGAGGGTGTCGCCAATGAAGGGACTATCCGATTTGGCAAGAAAAGGAAAACTCAGTCAAGATATGTTGGACCATTTGAGATATTGGAAAGGATTGGCGATATGGCTTACCGACTTACCTTGCCTCCCAACCTGTCTCAAAGCGCATAATGTTTTTCATGTGTCGATGTTAAGAAAGTACGAACTAAATCCGACCCCGTCCTAAGGTGCGAGGAGATAGGCGTGGATGACAAAATATCGTCTGTTGAAAGACCAATCGGGATTGAGGATAGAAAAGATTGGGTATTGAGGAATAAGACAATCCCGATGGTCAAAGTTGTTTGGGAGCAGCACCACAATACTAAAGGTGCCACTTGGGAAAGCGAGGAAGCCATGAGATGTTAGCACCCCTAGTTATTTGAGTAGATAAGGATAGATTACAAATTTCAAGGACGAAATTTTTGTAAAGGAGGAAGAGTTGTAACAGCCTGAATTTCAATGAAATTCCAGGATCAATAAAACTAACATTACTTAGCATTTCATTTTAGGAAGTCTCTTGAGAACTAATCACTCTCGGGATACTAACCAATAGGATATGGCTAATTAGGAAGCGGTACATGGATCGGGGACCCGATCGCGAATCGGGCATTGATCACGAGAAATGATGAGAGAATATGTTGAACCGATGTGGACCGATCTTTGAAAAAGTGATGGATTTGGTTTGGCCAAGGCTAACGATGTACAATCGGATCGCGGGTGATTCGCATGACCGAAAAGTGCACGTGGCTAATTAGTCCTGAACTTAAATCGAAGATCGCGATCTTTGAGACTAGTGATAATTTCTCATTCTCTTAATTATGGGGACCGTCATGATTCGGATAACCCTAGGTCGATCCGCGTAAACCCTAAATAGTTGCCCGTTAGTGAGAGACCTTGAAATTTGAAATTTAGCAAGCTTTGATCATGGAATTGAACCCGGACTTGAAGACCGATTTTTGAAGGCTTGCATAACTATTTTCACAATTCGGACGTCATATTATGCTAGCCATACACATTTGGAGTTAGTCCGGTCAAAAATTGGAATTTCGATCCGAAAGTTAAAAATTATGATTTTGCCCCTCGGGACACCGATGTTGATTTTGGGCCCGTATGAGATTATTTTTCGAGGCGGTGTCATTTTGGGATGGCCACGTACATTTAGAATTGTTATGGACAAAAATTGGAATTTTAGCTTGGAAGTGAAAAATAATATTATTTTATTCCCTAAGACTTTGCGATCGATTTTCGAGGGCTTAAAAGGCTATTTTTGCGATTCTCGACGCCATATTATGTTGGCCACATCCATTTGGGATTGGTATAGCCAAAAATTGAAATTTCGACCGGGACCGGAAAAATGACTGTTTTGCCCCTATGCTATTTTTGGGTTACGAATTTTGGAAAAATTTTGGGAATAATTATTTGGATAATTCAGCTGAATTATTGGGGCTAAAAGACCTTTGCCCCCAATTATTTGGATAGGATCAATGACGACCAATGGATTAAGGGCAAAATGGGAAATCACGTAGGATCGCGACAAGTGTCGCCACCCACCCCCTATTTGACCACCCTTAGACCGGCCCCTCTGTCTCCTTACCAGCTCATTTGGCCAGCCCCCCTCACCCCAACACACACACACACACACTCTCTCTCTCTCTGGCCAAGGACGCCAAAGCTTGCCGGATCGCCACCTTGTCGCCGCCGATCCGCTAGTGCCGCCGCTCACCGACCTCATCTCACCACCCTCATCCGACCCCTACTCTCTCTATCTCTCTTCGTCTTCACCATCCGTGACGGTGTCAGACGGCGTTTCGCACGACCGCCCGCCAGCCACCGTCGCCTTGCCTCGCCACCTCCCCCCGCGCAGCCGTACAAGTCCATACGACGTCCGCACAAAGTTAAATGCGCCACGTCCGTACATCGTCCGCCGAGAACATTGCCACCAGTTCCACTATTTACAGTGATCAACCCTTGCTTCGTCATCGTGAAGTTGGATTAAGTGATAATACCTCATAAATCCGGATTGAGACCGCGGTGCATTTTCTAGACCGGCTTAGGTGTTATCGGTGTATATTTAGGACAAGATTGAGGATCGATTGGTGAAAATAAAATCCGAGGAATTTAGTGGGATTATTATAGAAAATTATTGGACTCGGATTAATGGAATAGTGGCTGTCCGTATTTTGAGGAATGTATCGGATTATAACAAAAGGTAAAAATTGTTAGCTAAATGGCGGGATTACCCGGGGTGATTGGCTATTGACTGATTTGGTGATTAATTGTGATATTTGTGAAATGCCATATTATGTGCTGGTGTGAATGAATCGTATGGAGAGTGATTGGCCAATTGACGGCTTGAATTGAGTATGAAATTGTGTATTGGGAATTGGGCTGCACGGTGTTAATTGGCCAAGTGAGCAGATTGTTGTTGCATAAATTGACCTGAGTGCCTATTTATATTTAATGGTCATGGTGCAATGTGCTGTATTTTATGGCCACGCATTTTGTATGCCGAGAATGGGCATGAGTAGAAAAGTGTGTGAGTATGCATGCGACATGAGCATGTGTGATCACCCTAAATGCCCCGATCGTTTCTTTTTGGGCTTGGATAAAATTGGCGGTGTGCCATGTGATCACTTAAGGCCTTCGGGTCGTGCCGCCCCTCATGTACTTTGAAGCGGGGACGATGCCCGGTTTGTCCGGAAGACGGCGTTGGTCCGTAAGGAGATCGGTGTTACGCATCATGCACTTTGGAGAAGGCTAGAGACACTAGGGCAGAAATGCGCTTTGGCGCGGGCCGTGGAGTGTTGTGAGCCTTGAGCCGTAACCCGTCGAGTCGGTTTATAAATTGCTAAAATGAGGCGTGTGCGGTGATGCACCTAGGGGATCAGCCGGACTCGTTATGTAACGGGATTTAATCGGCGGGTTGAAATCGGCGATATTAAATTGAGCTCACATTTGGTCAGCTGAAGCGAACGGCGTGCTGATCAATACTCATGGCCTTTGGCCATGACTAACGATGGATTTTCGCGATTCAAGATCGTTTAGATGGAATTTCTATTTTTTTAGTATTTTTTTTTGGTTAATTTAATAAATGGCAGTTTAAGTAATTTTATGTTTTGATGTTTCTAATCCTAGTAGGGTTAGGTTTGGGGATATATAAACTTATTTTAGGGTTTTCTTTAAGCAAACTTTGGATATTTTTATTTGATAATCATATTTGGAAGATTTAATTGTTCTTCTATCAATTTTCTTATTCAGGTCAAATTTTTTATCGCGTTTCGCATCAATTGGTATCATAGCCTAGGTTGCTTGAATCAATGGCTGAACAGAATCGTAGTCGTGGGACGACGGGCTCGTGGTGGCAGGGCGTGGAGGCATTCCCGAAGCGGGGCGACCAACCGTGTCTAAGAGATGCGAGGCGTAGAAATTGAAGAACAGAAGGCGAATCCGATTTGGAGCGACAACTTGCGGAGGCGAGGTTGGGCGTTCAATCCAAGAAGGAGAGGAATCGAGGATTCATCCGATGATGAAGAAGAAGACGTAAACCCTTTCGGGTTCCGAACTAGGGGCGGAATCGAGGAGCATGACACGGAAATCGGTGTTCTTCTCAAAATTTCGGAATTAAGATCGAGATTCCCGAATTTAATGGTAAGGCTCATCTGATGAGTTTATTGATTGGTTACATACGGTAGAACGGATTTTTGATCTTAAAGATCTAAGCGAGGGGCAAAAGTGAAGTTAGTGGCTATTAGGCTGCGAAAACATGCTTCGATTTGGTGGGAACACGTGAAAAGCAACGCTAAAGAGGGGGGAAGCGAAGGTGGATCGTTAGGAGAAGATGAAAAAGTTATTGCAAATTTTTTTTTTACCTACCCATTATAGGCAAGAGACGTTTATTGAATATCATAACGTCAAGCAAGGTGATAAAACAGTTGAAGAATTTCTGAAGAATTTGATCGCTTTGCGGATGCGTTGCGATGTGGCGGAGGAAGACAAGCAGACGATTGCACGATATCTAGCGATCTTTGCGATATGAGATCTCTCGATATTGTCCAATTACAACAGTATTGGGCGATGAGGATATGTGTAAACTAGCCCTAAAGGTGGAGGGGTAGTTTAAAAGAAAGAGCGATAAGTCCAAGTGGTCTAGCAGCGATTCTAAGTGGATGAACAACAGTTCCAAGTGGTCGGGATAAAGAGTGTCGGGGAAAGTAGGGAGTTCTTCGCCCCGGCAAGTGGTTAAGGGCGCCAGGTTCAAAATCTGCAACAAAAGGAGAGCAGAGTAGTGCAGAATCTAGCAGGGGAGGAGCTGCAGGCAAGCGATGTTTTAAGTGTCAAGGATTCGGACATTTTGCTGCTGATTGTCCGAACCGACAGTTTGTGACACTTGTAGATAATCCAACTTTTGATGAAGACCCAACTTATGATGAATCTGATGGCGAGCAAGCAAATGCGGATCCAGATCCGAAGGACATTGTCTATGCCGATTCTGGTGAGTCTTTAGTTGTGCGTCGGGTTTTAAATATTGCTGAGGTAGATGATGAATCGTGGCTCAGGCATAATATCTTTCACACTAAGTGCACTAGTGGGGGAAAGGTGTGTAGTATGATAATTGACGGGGGAAGTTGTGAGAATGTAATATCTACCACTATGGTAGAAAAGTTAGGGTTGAAAATCGCCGAACATCCTTAACCATATAAGCTGTCATGGCTTAGGAAGGGGAATGAGGTAAAAGTGAGCAAGAGATGTTTAGTGCAGTTCTCGATTAGGAAGAAATATGTTGATGAAGTGTGGGGTGACGTAGTTCCAATGGATGCTTGTCATATTCTGTTAGGAAGACCTTGGCAGTTTGATAGGAAAACACAGCATGACGGATTCAAAAATACATACAACTTCAAGAAGGATAATTGGACCATTACTCCGGATCCCTTCAGATTTGAGAAAAGAAGGGAAAAGTAATCTGCTTTCCAAATCAGAGTTCCAGGAGGAAGCGGTGAATGCCCCAGAACTTTTTGCTGTCGTAGTTGTGGAGCAAAATCTTGATAGTCCAGAAATTTCAACTCAAGTTCTGTCTATACTTGAGGAGTTTGCTGATGTCCTGCCAGAGGAATTGCCACCTGGATTGCCACCTATAAGGGACATACAGCATTATATAGATCTCGTTTTAGGAGCTGCTATTCCTAATAAGGCAGCTTACGTAATGAATCCTAAGGAGCATGAGGAGATGCAGAGGCAAGTGCAGGAACTATTGGAAAAAGGTACAATTCGAGAGAGCATGAGCCCTTGTGCAAAGTGCCGGTTTATTGATTCCTAAGAAAGACGGGTCGTGGAGAATGTGCATGGATAGTAGAGCTGTTAACAAGGTCACCATCAGGTTTCGCTTTCTTATCCCGAGATTTGATGATTTAATTGATCAACTGCATGGAACGACTATCTTTTCAAGATAAACTTGAGGAGTGGGTATGTGATATCCTGAAAATTCGACCAAATTTGGTAATTTATGAAATGGTGATTTCATCGACGCTCTATTAGTTAATTCTCGCTTTAGCCCGATCACCCCGGGGAATACTAACCAAAGGGGAAAGGCTATCAAACAATTTCTAGCAGCCGCCGTTAGTTCGAGATAAACTATAGTTGCGATTGATCGATTTCAGCCACGAATTATGATTCGATTTTGCATGTCGAGTGCTCAAGGATATCACACTCGAACTATAGGACGCCGCCTCATAATTTTTACGAATTGACTATCGAAAATTATTTGCTAACTTGCCCTTCTAGAAACCTCTTTGTTAGATTAAATATTGGCCGTTGGATGGAACTTGAACTTTGGAGGCACCACCATCATGACATGCATTAATGGCCATAAGACTTTAGGGGCATCTCATCATGTTATTTTGTCCATTATCCATTAATGCAAAGATTTCGAGATCAAGTTATTAATGGCATTTCATGATGATATTTTGACTCTTATTCATTAATGCAAAGATTTCCAAAATTAAGTTATTAATGACATTTCATGATGATATTTTGGCTCTTATTCATTAATGCAAAGATTTTCAAGATCATTTCATCATGACTTGTGACTTATATTCATTAATGGCTAAGATTTTAAGAAGATTTGGTAATGATGGCCAAATCTAGCTATTAATGAAGGAAGATTTGGTAATGATGACAAAATCTAGGAAGATTTGGTAATGATGACAAAATCTATGAAGATTTGGTAATGATGCTATTTTGTCTCTTTTTGCTTAGGCTAGTATAAATAGAGAGAGGAGAGAGAGAGAGTTTTCTCACACCTTCCTCTCCTCCCTCACGCCACCATCCTTGAGCCCGTAGATTGCCGTGTGCCGTTCATCGCCGTTTGCTGCTTGCCTTGTTAAGCCAAGGCCACCACGGACAACTCGTGTCATTACCGTCGTCCTCACGTTGTCGTTGTTTTTAGGCGAGTAAGTTAACATCTAATCCCTTATTTAGGATATTTAACTTGCATTGGGTAGTTTATCTAGTTAGTGTTTTAGTGTGTTTGAACTTCTAGAATGAGCGACCTTACCAAAAAAAAAACTTCTAGAATGAGCGTTAGCAAGTCTTGATTGCTAGACTAAGTTGACATAGATGTTAGATGTTGATTTGAACTCTTGGTGTGGTATTTTTTATGGCTGAGAAGTGGTGGATCTCAAAGTTGAAGGCGTTTCTTGGAGTTTTTATCTTGATTTCAAAATTGATTCTACTGTATGTCCCTGGTTTTCCATTTTTATAAAGCATTTTGTGGTTAGAATCTTGAAAAGTGTTCTTCATAAAAGTTGTTCACAAGATCTCGATCTATAACATACTTAAATTTCAGATTTTTCTGAGCTCAAATGGGTTACACGAAGGTCCAATTTCTTACCGAAGCAGAACTGTTTTATACTGTGGATTCCGTGACCTTCGTGCCTTCTCAGATTTTTATAAAATGTCTAGTTCAATTTCGACCATACTTCCTTCACAAGATTTGTAAGCGAAATCCATGTCTACAACGTATAAAAATTTCAAAGTGTTTTGAAAGGATTTGATTTGTAAAAAGAGTATTTCTTATGGTTCAGTTCCCTCGTTCCGACGGACCAGTTCTGGGTTGTTTCCGAGCCATCAAAAGTGATCTTTGTATAAGGATTTTGGGATTGTGTTCTTCATGGAAACTATTTGTGAAGGTCTTGTTTATAACATATTCTAATTTTATAATTTTTGGAAACCATTTGCTATGCCTTTGAGATTGATTTCCCAAATCATGCAAATCTATCCAGTTTTACTAGATTTCCATGATCCGCTGGTTCTTACTTAAAAGCATTGGTTTTTGAATTCTGCCTTACTGGAAACAGTAACCACACTTATCTAGCCTTTTAATAATGTTTATTTGGCATTGATCTGAGGTCGAATGCTTTTGTAAATTCATGTTTTAAATGAGGTTCACAAAGTCGATTGACCGTTTGCATGTGTGACCACTTGTTATTGTTGTGTGGCATGAATGTGAGCACGATTCATGTATGCATTGGCTAAATGAAAAGATAAGAATTGGCCTGAATGCTTGTGTGCTCGTGTGGTCACACGATGGAGCCGTCTCGCTGTGTATCGCTTGACGATGCCCGGTTTATCGAGGTCTGCTGCGTATCGCGCTCTGGTTTATTGGATGCCTGGAGATTATCCGGATTGCCAATACTCTGGATGCCGGATTGCGGTCCGAGGGTGGATCCGATGCTCCTTACGGGATACCATCTTACTGTGTATCGTTTGATGCTGCCGTATTGGAATGCCGTCATCCTGTGTATCGTTTGACGTTGCCGTGCCCGATGGGGTGGGACGATGCCCGGTTATGCCGGAAGACTGCCATCTCGCTGTGTATCGCTTGATGTGTAGTGGCCAAGAGGGATCGTAATAAATGGAATACGTGTGATGCATAGTGCTTGATTATGGGGTAGAAACTGCTAGGCATGGTATGGGATGTGCCCAAGTGGATTCTGCCTTATAATCGAGACACGAGCGACTGTGATGTATTAATACATGAGAAATCTCATTACACGTTCTGGATATGTGATATGTTTGATGCATCGTTGTGACATATGACTATCTATGTTATGCATAATATGTGTGCCAAGGCGAGGTAAGGATGCCTGTGGTTGTTTAATAATGTTGTTGTTGATGTTGTATTGCCTGTTTAAGGACCCCGAGGTGAGTTGGCCTTCTAAACGGGGCTTAGGCGTTAACTTATTGATATTTTATCTCATTTGTGGTTGTTAAACATTTTTCATGCCCTTAGCATGTTGAGGCACCTAGTATGGTTCGGGGTGCTTGGAAGGTGACTTTTGGTGAAGTAAATTAACCCTAACCTGGCATCTTTTTATAGACTTTTATGGACATACCTGAATAGGGCTTGTAAAAAAAATATTCCTAGTGGTTAATCAAGTAAATGTTAGAATGGTGTTTTGATTTCAATGTTGTAAACCGTTTTCCTATCTATCCTTGTTTATTGTTATTGTCTGGGTGAATTTTTGTTTAGCTTCCGCATGCGTAATCAAAAGATAAAATGTTGGGTCGGCGACGCGTCCTAGGACGTCGCATCATAATGACCATTACAGGATGTTGCGCGCTCGCAGGATTCGGGCGTGACAGGGGTATCATCAGATTAGGGGGTGCGTTCTGGAGATGAATGGAAGACCGCTTTTAAAACTCGAGATGGTCTGTATGAGTGGATGGTGATGCCTTTCGGGTTATCTAACACACCGAGCACCTTTATGAGCCCGATGAATCAGGTGTTTCGGTCCTTTTATTAGCAGGTTTGTTTGTTGTCGATATTTCGACAATATATTGGTTTATAGTGCATCGACTGATCAACACTTGTAGCATTTGAGAAGGGTGTTCGAGATATTGAGGAGCAGAAATTATATGCTAATACTAAGAAGTGTCACTTCTTGGTGATCGTGTGACCTTTTGGGATATATAATAACTAAGGAGGGCCTTCATATGGACCCAACTAAGGTCGAGGCTATTACACATTGGGAGATTCAAAAAATATTCACGAGGTACGTAGCTTTCATGGGCTTGCGTCTTTTTATCGGAGATTTATTCGGGATTTCAGTACTATTATTGCACCTCTGACAGATTGTCTGAAAGGAAGTAAATTTGTGTGGACTAAGGAGGCAAAAGCTGCCTTCCAATTATTAAAGAAGAAGGTGACTCAAGCACCTATTCTCGTGCTTCCTGATTTTAATGAGATTTTTGAGGTGCATTGTGATGCTTTAGGTGTTGGTATTGGGGGTGTCCTAAGTCAAAAATGTAAACCTGTAGCATTCTTTAGTGAGAAGTTGAACGAAGCGAAAAAGAAATATTCAACTTATGATAAAGAATTTTATGCTATTGTGAGGAGTTTGGAGCATTGGAGGCACTATCTTATCTCGAAAGAGTTTATCTTATTTTCTGATCATGAAGCCTTGAAATACATCAATGGGCAGCACAAATTGAATGCAAGGCATGCAAAGTGGGTAGAGTTCCTTCAAGTTTTCAGTTTTTCCATCAAGCATAAGGCAGGAGTGCTAAATAGTGTGGCAGATGCATTGAGCAGAAAACACTCTTTGCTGTCTACGATGCAGGTAAAGGTTCTAGGCTTTGATACTTTTAAAGAATTATATGTTGATGACCCTTATTTTGGGGATATCTGGAGGAAGAGCAAAACGGAGCCTTTTCAGCAATTTCAGATCGTGAAAGGTTACCTATTTAAAGGTAACAGATTGTGCATTCCTCAATGTTCTTTGAGGGAATCTATTATTATTGAGGGACATGCAGGTGGTTTAGTTGGGCACTTTGGCGTGGATAAGACGAAGGCCTTATTGAGTGAACATTTTTATTGGCCTCGGATGGAGCGTGACGTGACACGTTTTATAGAGAGGTGCAGGGTATGTCATGTGGCAAAGACCAAGAGTACTAATGCAGGATTGTATATGCCTCTACCTGTTCCAGTTGCACCGTGGGAGGATGTCAGTCTTGACTTTGTCTTGGGTTTGCCAAGAACGCAGCGGAGTAAGGATTCAATAATGGTGGTTGTCGATAGATTCTCGAAGATGGCCCACTTTGTCCCGTGTAGCAAGTCCTATGATGCTTCACAGGTTGCTCGATTATTTCTACAGGAGATTGTTAAGCTGCATGGAATTCCTAAGTCCATTACCTCAGATCGTGATGTGAAATTTGTGAGTCACTTCTGGCGTACTCTTTGGAGGTACATGGGTACAAGTTTGAAGTTTAGTTCATCTCATCATCCTTAGACTGATGGTCAAACCGAAGTTGTCAATCGAAGCTTAGGGAATTTGCTGCGGAGTTTGATTGGAGATAATCCGCGACAATGGGACTTGACATTGCCTCAGGCAGAATTTGCATATAACAGATCAGAGAACCGAACTACAGGCAAGACTCTTTTTGAGGTGGTTTATGGGCGTAATCCAATTACTCCATTAGATCTCACATCGATACCAGTTCTCAAGCAATTTAGTTCGGAAGCTGAAGAACATGCAAAACATATCAAAGAGCTACATTCTCAGGTCCATAATCAGATCAACAGAGAGAACATGAAGTATAAGCAACGCGTGGATATACGATGGGAAAAGAGTTATCTTCAAGGAAGGTGATCTAGTTTGGATTCACCTCAGGAAAGAACGATTTCCAATGGGTAGGTTTGGCAAGCTTCAACCTAGAGCTGATGGACCCTTCCGTAGTTTTGGAGGCGAATTAGTGACAATGCTTACAAGATCGAATTGCCCGGTAAGTATAATGTATCCGGAACTTTTAATGTAGCGGATTTGTCACCTTACTACCCTGAAGAGGAAGAAGGTCTTGAGGAGATTGATGACGACAATGAAGGTGAAGCCAATTCGAGGGACGAATCTTTTCTAGCAGGGGAGGATGATGCACCTAGGGGACCAAAGCCGGACTCGTTATGCATTGGGACGAATCGGCGGGTTGAAGTCGACGATATCAGATTGAGCTCAAATTTGGTCGGCTGAAGCGAAACGGCGTGCTGATCAATACTCACGGCCTTTGGCCGTGACTAACGATGGATTTTCGCGATTCGAGATCGTTTAGATGGATTTTCTATTGTTTTTAGTATTTTTTTGGGTTAATTTAATAAATGGCAGTTTCGTAATTTTACGTTTTGATGTTTTCTAATCCTAGTAGGATTAGGTTTGGGGATATATAAGCTTGTTTTAGGGTTTCCTTTAAGCAGACTTTGGATATTTTTGATTTGATAATCATATTTGGAAGACGAATTGTTCTTCTATCGAACTTTCTTGTTCAGTCAAATTTTCTATCGCGTTTCAAAGATCACAGTAGTACATGATTTGAGGAGATTCATAAGCATGGCAAATGTGTGCCGGAGTGTGTTGGCTAATGTGCGTGCCGGTGATTCGTGTGTGACAGGTACTTTGAAGCATGAGCATGCGTATGGCGACGTGTGACCAAGATGTCGCGTGATGTGCCTCGAATTATATAAAATGTCTAACCTGCAAGGTCTAGTGTATGCTCGACCGGGCTCGAGAGCCCTAGGTCATGTGGTTACAATTATTATGCATTGAGTGTTTTTGGTTGCCTATCGGGAAGTGCATGTTAGCCTAGTTTAGGTTTAGGGGTTTTTACTCACCGAGCTTATCTCATTCTTTGTATAAACCCACTCTTTTCAGACCCCTCCCAACATTGAAGATGGCGGGTGAACCGACACGTTTTGGGAGGAGCCCCGGATATATATGACGTTTGACCTCCGAGTCATGTACCCTCTTTTGATGTTGGTAATTATTGACCTTTTTGGCTTTTATAAGTGTATTTGGTGTAAAACAGATATTGTAAATATTTTACTAGAAATGGAATGAGTAGGTTTCAGTCTTATTGGTTTTATCGGTTGTGCTATCCTTGGTTGTTTGATTTATTGTACAGGTGTATATATATTTATATACGTTTCTTCCGCTTGTGTATTGATCTCGATTGTTGGGTGTTGGGTCAAGAACGCTTCTTGGAAGCGTTCCATCATGATCGACCGAGTGGGATGTTAAACGCCGTGGGGTATGGGGTGTGACACAGCTCGCTCCCGACGGCAACTATAGACAAGGAGGAGGATCGATATGGGCTGGGATTCACACCTAACGGTTGACGCAAGTCCCGGCCAAAGTGCATACAAAAACAATGGGTAGGCAAGGGAGCTTAAGACCGGGGAAACTTGCCGGTCAAGGTTGGCATCCGGGGATGGCGGTCGATTTCGTGGGTGACTACGAGGGCGGCTGGCACTCCTTGATGACCTGCAAATTCTCTTAGCCCATTCTTTCTCTCTCTTTTCTCTCTTCTCTCTCTTCTCTCTCTATTATGCTTCTGGACCATGGGAATCGACCCACTCTCTCTCTCTCTCATTCGCCAGAATTTATAGCGGCCGCCGGGTCACCCATTCCCGCCCCCAAAGTCGTGGGCCTTAATGGCCTTGCACCAGCCATAACGTGTGTCGCGACCTGCCCCTCGGGGCCGAACTCGAATGAGGCGGGTTTAGAGATAAGTGTTCATGAGATGGTTCATATGGCACTTTTTAAAATGATTTTACTGAAGTGTAAATCTTTTGTTTAGCCATATAACTCATTGATCATGAACGTGGATTTTCCCTAAATCCATATCTCGCGTGACAGCGGATCGATTTTATTTTCTATTTTTAAGAGTCGCCACTAGCCTAGGTCGGGGGTCGGCTAGAATACCCAACCGAAACGCGGGAATTTCGTTTCGGTTTCTACGAAAACCAGAGATCAAAGGTTCGGGGACTAGCTTACGTTAATATTTCTATTAACGCCCTTTCGGTACCGCTAAACTTAACATGGTTGTTATCTAAGTCGTCATGCATTTGTTTTTTACCATTTTCATGCCAAAGTCTTAATCCACTAGGTGATCATGCATCTTGTTTTTGTATTTTCATTTGAGATTCTAAACTAATCCTATCTTAGTCTAGAAAAAGAAAAGAAAAAAAAACAATCAATTGTATTGAAAGACATTTCGTAAAGTAAACACTCAAAGTATTGAAAAGACAAGCTAATTCTAAACACGAGAAAGTAAAAACCCGCAACTCGTCGGGTGTTTATTACAACACGAATTGAAAACCCGAGACATGATCGGGGATGAATGAATTAAGTACAAATTGAAACCGGATTGGACATCGGTTTGGAATCATAAATCAAACAAGTACAAATTGGGACCGGATTGGACATCGGTCAGTCACCTTGGCTTTTTCGATCTCGGATTATTCTTCCTCGGACGCCTCTCGGGTGTCGATGTTTACATCCGTAACATTCATTCATAACGAACGACATATGGAAAAACAATGGAGCAAACAAATCATTGAATTAAACACGGGCCTCGGGATCGGCCTTTGTTTTTCATGCATTTCGATTCATCACCCATCTAATCACCTAACATTTTTTGATTAATGGTTAATGACAATGGGCTACCATTTGTATTCACAAAACGGCAACTCATATCAATTAACCCTTAAAAGTCGGGTTCTAATGACCATGAATGGGCTACCCGCCGAACATGCACCGGGCCTAACATTCATCTAACAAACACATGCATGATAATAAATGAGCATGCATTCAAGCCCATGGGCCTTGTTTCAAATCCAATCAAACAATGAGAAGTGGGCTTTATAAAAAGGACCACTTATTCAATTAAAGCTTAATTCGGATTGAATCTGTTCAAGAATGATTAACTATCCTAATGATGTCCAAATGAAGTGGTTTAGGTGTCATTAGAAAGCTCATGACATGAGGATCAAAAGTCATGAAGACCATTTTTTCTAAATCCTAGCCAATTTTCTCGAAAATATCCAATTTATCCTCAGTGACAGGCTGGACTCAGTTCAGTTATGAGTTTCAAAACAAAGGCGGGAAAAATAACAAAACTTATCAAAACAGTGCGAAAAATTTTTGTGCCGTTAGGATTCCCTGTGTGCAACAACTTTCATGTTTTGAGTTTTTGCTAAAAGCCCTTCAAATTTTTATAAAATTTGATTTTCGCGAGGGACTTAGTTGCAAATACAGTTTTGACCCGGGAAGACCTTTCATGAGATTTTAAGCAAATTAGTCCTTCAAAAATTGCTATTAGGTCCTCAAAATCTCCAGTTAGTATATTGAGACCCCAATGAACAACTTTGAAGTTTTGAATTTTTGCAAAAAAGGGCTCTAACTTCATCAAATTCGGAGAAACACTTTGTGAACTCCAAAGGAACAAAAATCAGATCTGGACACAGAACTGATCAAATCATGAGAATTCCTTTTGAAAATTCAAATGATCTTCGATTTTGATGAAATTAGTATCAATAGAAAGATCTCGATCTCAGGAAGAACTTTCGTGAAGAAAAGTTTTTCATATCTCGAACACACGAATTTATGAAAATCGAAGAACACACGAAGGTCGACTGAAATCAACATGTCACCAGATTCATATGCATATGACGTGGCAAATCGTACTAGGCTAACATACTTAGAATTTTATGAAAATTTTACAGTGAATAGATCAAGATGTGTTTTACAACTTTCATGAAGAAAGTTTTTCTAGAAAATGATCGTAAAAATCATAAAATTCACCAAACAGCACAACGTCAGTCAGGAATGCATCAGAACAGACTTAAACAGAAAATTCCAGATTCTAATCCTGACGTCTAATAGTGTTTTGACATAGCAAATGAAGTCCGATCGGAGCATATGATATATCGAATCGAAGCTTAAGACGAGTTCTACGACTCTCTAGTTCATCATTTCATCAGATTTCGATGTTAACGAACTCGAATCAGCATCTCAAGCAATCAGGTTTTTACTGGTTACGAATTTACAGAATGTGCTCAAGTGTTCATACCTTGTCTCACAATGCTCCAACGCTCAAGCGAGCGATCCGCCTCCGTATTCTGATCTAGAATAGCACGGAGAGGGCCTCGGAAAGCTCGGCCAACCTACGACAACGGATTATACGAAACGATGTGAGATTAGAGCTCGTTTTCACGCAAATAAACGAATCAGTAAAAGTTGAGGGAAATGATGTGATCCGGTGGCCGTTTGATGCGAGGCCGACACCACAGTGCCGTGAAGACGTCGAGGATGATGATCGGTTGCTTGGAATCACCGGAGGAGGTCGCGGAGGGGCGGTTCAGCCGGTTGAACCGGCTGGACAGATCACCGCAGATTTGCCGGTGATTCTGTCAAGAGGGAGATCAGGCCGAACAGTGAGTTCCGCCACCAGCAGGAGCTGCTGGTCTTGCGACCAGCTTCAGGCCCCTCCGTGGGGGACGCCGGAGGAGGAGCAGCTCGCCGGAAATCAGCCCGGCAAGAGGCCGGAAAAACTGCTGCTGCCGGAGAGAGAGAAAGAGAGCTTGAGAGAGAGATGGACGGAGAGGGAAAGAGAGGGAGAGAGAAATGGACGTGAGAGGGAAAGAGAGGGAGAGAGAAAGAGGAGAGAGAAAGTAAATCTGAAAATGAACCCCCCTCTTTGATTTTTGGAGGGAAAAAACTATATACCCCCCTTCCACTTTGAATTTTAGCCCTTGATCGATCGAAAACTGGTCCAAAATACATCCTTAATGATTAAGGATATTCCTTAGAGGCTAAGGATTGATGACATGGCATTGTGGATGGACATGATCAATTCTAAATGAATGGCCATGATTGATTTGCTAATCCCCTAATTAATTCGCTTAATCCTTAAAAAGGGCATTTTTGTCATTTTGATTAAGGGCATTTTGTCATTTTTTCGCTCAAGATGATGTGGTGACCTTGATTGGTCCGATAGGATCATCGATCGTCAAAATTTTCAACGGAAAATGATTAATCCGATCGGATTAGTCCGGGGTTTGAATTAAACCAATTTGAGTCAATTAGCTCGAATTTGGGTAATTGCATGACCAAGCTAGACTAACAAGTTTAATTGAAGTCTAATTAACCAAATTGAGTCTCAATTCATCAAATTGAATATTAGTCTAGAATGGGTCAAGTCGAATTGAATTGATTAGACTAATTACTCTTAGACTTCTTAATCATTGGATCACTAAATTGATCAAATTGACCCAAATTCATGTGATTCTTCCAAAATTGATTTTGAATTTGGGTTTCATATAAGAAATCAGGTTCAATCGTGTCTCAATAAGCACATCATGAAGAATCGATCAAAATCACCGATTAGGGCCAAAATTGGGGGTTTTTATGTTTAGCTTGGAATCACAAAATTGGTTCCAAAATTGAACATAAGATGACCTCTAGATCAAATGTCGTGAAGAAAACTAACCTAAAAAGGACTAGAAATGAAGTAATTTCATTTTTGGCCAATTTGAATCAAATTCCATAAATTGGGGAAAAGTTGATTCTAAATTGATTTTCGTAAAATTTCAAATGCAAAAGGTAAATTGAATGTAAAATAAGATGATTTTTGAAATTTTGTATTTTTCAATTTTTTTTGGTCAAAGGTTTGACCAAAAAAGTCAAACCCTAGTTGACTTTTCACTAGGAGCTTGATTTTATGATCAAATCTTTGAATTTTCTAAAATTTTCACCTCTAAAGTGAAATTAAACTTGAAAGGAATCTTTTTATGCAAAAAGCCTTAATTTGAATCGGGGTTGACTTTTTGGTCAACAAGTTGACTAAAAGTCAACGCCAAAGTCAACCATTTGACTTTTCGGGTTTTTGCATGAAATGAATAGAAATTTGTTTGCAGAAGCTAGGCCAACAGACAGAATTAAAAAACGACACTTTTGTTCAAGAAATGGGCTCCGTCGCGATCGGAAACCATAATCTCAAATTTTCAAAAATTTTATTTTTAATAACGCGTCGGCTAAAAATTAGGTGTCAACAGATGCCCCTCTTTGAGTGGGAGTTCGAAGAGGTTTCGCTCAA
Source organism: Syzygium grande (assembly GCA_024733475.1). NCBI lineage: Eukaryota > Viridiplantae > Streptophyta > Magnoliopsida > Myrtales > Myrtaceae > Syzygium > Syzygium grande. Next base: position 24,940,268 of record JAMXDD010000008.1, on the reverse strand, counting down.
AGACCAATTGACACCTGCAAATTTTTAGTCGGCTCCATTTGGGAAATGAAAGAAAATAAGAACAAAAACATTTGATCAGAGTCTTACCTGAAGTACTTACCATTGGATTGCCAAGTCACTCACGTGTTCTTCTCTCTCTCATGGGGTGAAGTGAAGGAAGAAATAATAAAAGAAAAATGATTTTGTAGGAAATCTATGGTTTAAGGGAAACCAAGAATCAAAGGATAAGGTTTAAGGATAACCAGGAACCTAAGAAGCAAGGTTTAAGGATGACCTAGAACCTAGGGAGCAAGGTTTAAGGATGACCTAGAACCTAGGGAAAGGTTTAAGGATGACCAGGAACCTAGGGTAAGGTTTAAGGATGACCAGGAACCAAAGGCAAGGTTTAAGGATGACCAGGAACCTAAGGCAAGGTTTAAGGATGACCAGGAACCTAGGGTAAGGTTTAAGGATGACCAGGAACCTAGGGTATGGTTTAGGGTGACCAAAAACCGGGGTTTGGTTTAGGGTGACCAAAAGGGGGGGGTTTGGTTTAGGATGACCAAAAACCGAAAAATAAAGGGTATGGTTTAGGCTGACCAAAAACCGAGGGTTTGGTTTAGGATGACCAAAAACCAAAAAATAAGGGTATGGTTTAGGCTGACCAAAAACCGTGGGTATGGTTTAGGCTAACCAAAAACCGATCCACTGGGGAAAGATATTTTGAAAAAAAGTTCCGAGATTGTTTAACAACAAATCAAACGGAATTTTTCAACTTTTGGTGAAAAGCACTAATCATCAAAATCCTTAAGAGGAAATTTTAACAAAATGATCTTTGAATAACCACCTAAAGAGGTTAGATAAAAATGCCAAATTGGAAATAACCTAATCGAAAAGGTCTTTCACACTGGCTCTCATAAAGGCTTTGATTCCCATTCATCGATGTGGGAAAGCTATTCAATTCTCACTGGTGATGCCTCACGAACCTATGTCAAAGGCTTTCGGAAACATTCACATTGAATACAAATTGGTTGATCAGAAAGGTCTTTCAAAAGGACCGTAATGTAGGCTTGATCATGGGCTTACATAAAGGATATTTGCTTTGAAGCCAAGAATAGAAACATACCATCAACATCTTCAGCGGGTTTACAAGTCAAGAACCTTGAAGATAAGACAAGATAGAATTACTTCCACTCCTTCTAGCGGTAGTTTCTTTGTGAAAACTTTATATTAACTCAAACCATCCTAATCGGAAGAGACTTCGGAGAGGGTTGTAATGTCGGTTCGGGTTAGGCTCAAAAGGCTTGAAATTTTGTAGAAGGGGTTTGAAAGAAAAATGATGATTATCTTGGCATCATTACCAAATCATCTAAACTTGACATCATTTGACTCTTGAAAATCAAATTGTCTCGAGAGTCCATTTTTCTTGCAACAGAAGAGCTTTGCTCTTTCTAAGCATCTTTTGCAATGAGAATTTTGCTTTCATCATAAGCATATTGCTTTTTTCTTACTTTTGCTTTTGCTTTTGACACATTTTTTATGGGCATCGGCCTTGCTTTTACCAGCACACCGCTTTTTCATGCCCCTAATATTTATCTTTTGAGTTCTTTGGACTCGAGAGATCAGATACATATTCACCAATTTTTCTAAATTTCCTTGGTAAATCATATGCATTGCCCCAATGTAGGGAGATAATCAACATTTTGGGTTTTGAAATGAACATGCTTAAGGCTCAACTTGGCTAAGCAAATGATAACTGTGTTTGGGTAGAGGAAAAGAATGCTCTTCTTCACTTTGAGATGTTTCGAGCTTCCATAAAGGTCCATCCGAAACTATCACAAGAAGGTTGATGCAAGTGAAAGCAATAAAATCTTTCTTAATTTTTTGCTCCAAAGATGATCAACCATAACTTCTTATTTTGCCCCAATGTGGGGTAGTTCTTGACAGGGATATTTTGAAAGTTCTCCTTATTTGGCTAGCAAAGGATAACATGAGTGTTTAGGATAGAGAAATGAAATGCCTTTTATCATTTCAATCCATGTATTCAATGTGAACGAACCCTACGTCCTAGGACATGGTTTTTTTTCGCTCAATTCTCTCAAAATGAGTATAGGGACGTGTTTGATCAAAGGTTTGCCTTTTATCATCCTAGGCATTTCCATTCGGCATTTTTGAGAAATCCTTTTTGCTTTTTCAAAGGATCATTTGGTTAAATCTCCTCTCGTGGAGGAATTTTGATAAATCAAGACATTTGATTTTTTTTTTTGACTCCTCTGGGGATTTTTTTAATAAAATTTCAAACTTGAAAAACCTTTTGGATAGAAAAGGTTTTCACACATAGGATCTACTTCCTAAATTCTAGGGAGAAGATTGATTTGATGTAGCAACTTCCTTGAGCTTGACTCCTTGAGGTTTGGAATAGCTTCCCTGGGGAATAGTTGAGTACCTACAAAATGAACAAATATGCAAAAAATGCCATGTATGCATGAAATGCATGATGCAAATGTTCTAAAGAGACTTGGATTCAGTCCAAAGCAACTCGAAATTTTTATTCAAGGAAAATATTTCTTGACAGCATCAGCGTTCACAGGTTTTGGCAACTCTCGGCCATCCATTTCTACAAGAATCAATGCTCCACCAGGTAACACTTTCTTGATGACATACGGTCCTTCATAATTGGGGGAAAACTTCCCACGATCTGGAATAACGGGTAGTACTTTCCTCAAAACCAGGTCATTGACTTCAAAATGCCTGGGTCGAACCTTACGGTTGAATGACTTAGCCACTCGCTTTTGGTAGCTTTGTCCATGGCATAGGGCTTTCACCCTTTTTTCATCAATCATGTTAAGCTGTTCAAATCTTTGTTGAATCCATTCTGCTTCAGAAAGCTTTATTTGCGAAAGTACCCTTAATGAAGGAATTTCTACTTCACGTGTGTAAAACGCTTCCATTCCATATACCAATGAGAATGGTGTTGCCCAAACAAGTGCGAACAGAAGTCCGATAAGCTATTAACGCGTATGGCAACCGATCATGCCAATCTCGGTAACTCTCTGCCGTCTTGGACAAAATCTTCTTTATATTCTTGTTTGCCGCCTCAATACTCCATTCATTTGTGGGCGGTAAGGAGAAGAATTCAAGTGGCGAATGTGAAACTTCTTGAGTAACTCATCCACTACTTTGTTATTCGGGTTTGACCCATTATCCGTGATAATTGCTTCGGGAACCCCGTATCGAGCAATAATGTCTCGACGAATGAATTTTGCCACACTTCTCGCGGTGACATGAGCATAAGAATTGGCTTCGATCCATTTGGTGAAGTAATCAATAGCCACTAGAATGAAGCGGTGTCCATTTGACGCCTTTAGGATTAATTGGTCCGATAATGTCAATCCCCCACATTGAGAAAGGCCATGCCTCGGACATTTGATGCAATTCATTCGGGGGAGCATTGATTTTGTTCCCATAAATTTGACATTGATAACAACATCTGACATGTTGAATGCAATCGGCTTCCATGGTTAACCAATAATAACCTAGCCTCATGATCTTCCTTGCTAGAAGATAACCATTCATATGAGGACCACATTCTCCTTCATGTATCTCCTTCATTAATAAATTGGCCTCTTTGGTGTCTACGCACTTCAAAGAGGACTGAATCGAAAGATCTCTTGTACAAAGCACCTCCACTAAAAAGAATTTGGAAGCTAACTTAGCCAAGTATTTTCGATCCGTAGCTTGACTTCCTTGGGGAATTTTTCCTTCTCGAAGGTAACTCATGATGCCATAGTACCATGGTTGACCGTCAAGTTCTTCTTCTATAACCATGCAATATGAGGCTTCTTTGAAGCGTCGATTTGCAAAGGATCAACGTTCAATCCATCAGTTACTTGTAACATTGAGGATAATGTTGCTAAAGCATCAGCAAATTGATTACGAGATCTTGGCAAATAATCAAATGAGATATCTTGAACTCCTCCACCAAGTCTTTAAGATACTCATGATAAGGAATCAATTTCGAATCACGAGTTTGCCATTCACCTCTGTTTGGAGAATGATAAGTCTTGGAATCGCCATAAACTTGTAATCTCTTAATCTTCATATTGATGGCTAATTGAAGACCGAGGATGCAAGCTTCATATTCTGAAATGTTATTGGTACAAGGAAATACCAACTTTGCGGCTACTGGATAATGCTGACCCGTTGGGGATATCAGGACTGCTCCAGTTCCTGAACCGGAGAGATTAACGGCTCCATCAAAATACATGACCCACTTGTCTTGTGATACCAAATAGATTCTTTCATCAATTTCATCCCAATCATTTGACTTTAAGGGATTTTCAGCCAACATATCAGCTATGGCTCGACCTTTGATGGACTTCTGAGACATGCTCTGGATATCAAACTCAGAGAGCAATATTTGCCATTTGGCAAGCCTTCCAACCAGTGCAGGCTTTTCCAAAAGATACTTGATAGGATCGTTTTCATTCACAAGTAGAATGCGATGGTGAAGAGTGTATTGTCGTAATCTGTGTAATACCCAAATTAAGGCTACACATGTTTTTTCAACTTCCGGATATTGAGCTTCACCAAAAGTAAACTTTTTGCTAAGGTAGTAAATAGCACGTTCCATTCCATCTTCTGGTTTTTTCTGTGCTAACATAGCTCCCAAAGACTCATCGTGAATGGTGAGGTACAAAATCAAAGGTATACCCGGAGTGGGCGGTACCAAAACCGGTGCTTGTGAAAGATATTGCTTCAATTGTTGAAAGGATTTCTGACAATCTTCATTCCATTCAACTTTGGCATTCTTTTTCAACAGCTTAAAGAATGGTTTGGCTGTTTCTGATAACTGGGAAATAAATCTTGCAACATAATTCAATCTTCCCAACAAGCTTCGAACTTCCTTAACAGTAGAAGGAGGTTTCAAATCACAAATGGCCTTCACCTTCGAGGATCAATCTCGATGCCTTTGTTACTAACCATAAATCCAAGGAGCTTCCCGGACTTTGCCCAAAAATGCACTTGGCGGGGTTAAGTCTTAGCTTGAATTTTCTAAGTCGATCAAAAGTTTCTTCAAAACTTCAATGTGGTCTTCACCTCTTCGCGATTTAGCGATCATGTCATCAATATAAACTTCAATTTCTTTATGCATCATGTCATGGAATAGTGTCACCATGGCTCTTTGGTAAGTTGCCCAGCGTTCTTCAATCCGAAGGGCATGACTTTATAACAGAATGTCCCCATGGGGTGATGAAAGATGTTTTAGTCTTATCTTCTTCCTTCATTCGGATTTGGTTATAGCCGGAGAAACCATCCATGAAAGAAAATAATTCGAATCTGCGGTCTTTGTCGACCAAGGCGTCAATATGTGGTAATGGGAAATCATCTTTGGGACTTGCTTTGTTCAAGTCGCGATAATCAACACACATACCGAACTCGCCCATCTTTCTTCATGGATGGGACAACATTAGCAATCCGGTCAGCATAATGAGTAACTTCAATGAAATCAACTTTTAACGGTTTCATGACTTCTTCCTCAATCTTCTTGGATAATTCTGGCTTTGTCCTCCTAAGCCTGTTTCTTAGGCGGAATGGCGGGATCAAGAGGCAACGTGTGCTCCACAATATTGGGGTCCAAACCTGGCATGTCGAAGCATATGACCAAGCAAAGACATCCCGATACTCCTTCAATAGTTTGATCGATCGATCAGCATCTGCTTGAGAGAGACTTGCTCAATTTTTGTTTCTTTGGGATTTTCAGAATCGCCCAAATTTATAACAACAGTTTGCTCTTCCGTGGGAGGTGTGGATTCTTCATGTTGGATCCATTCTCTTTTTAATAACCTGGGAATCTTCTTCATTTTTGAGATCAGAATAATCAGATTCGTATGAGTTTTTTCGAACATGAATCCAAGCCATGCATATGACTATTATGGTTATGCAAGGTGTCATGCGAGATGTAAAAAAATGGTCAGTAAATGAGAATAAGAAATGCAATGCATGAAGATATGATGAAAAACTTTTCAAATTCCAGATTTTAAAAAATTTCATGGGGAACTCGTCCTCATATCATTGGACATCCTTGTTCCAAAGGATTATTTTGAAAATTATAGATCGTGCATAAGCCCAGGCCTCAAAGCATCATCATAGGGCTGGTTTGGTATACTTTCGCACGTCTATTAATAAAACGTGCATATGCTTTTATTGAATTGAAAGTGAATGCTATATAATGTTTTGGATCCGAAGCTCGTGATCCGAATTATTACAACACTTGAAATGAACGAAACAAATGAACAAATGGAATTCCCTCGCGAGGGAGAATTAAATGGATTACAATTGAAAACAATGAAAACAAAGTTGAACATGGAAACATCCCTTACACAGGTAGGATTGGTAGGTGGACCATCCTCGAAGCCCTCGGAAATGGCACCTCAGAACTTTCTTCAAATAAGTCGAGCGACATCATAGATGTCTATTTCTTCATCTTGAAGGAACTTTGGCGGTCAGAGAAGAAATCTTTCAACGGAGGGGGGAGTAAAGCGTCGATAACTCTTTTCTTTGATGCTCGGGCTTTTTACGATTACCTTGATCTTGTTGATCGCCTTGGTAACCTAAGCCTTCTCGTTTCTTTCTCTTAGTCACCTCAATGGGTGTGAGAATGCCTTGGGACAGTTTTCCCAATCCTTTGCCAATAGTGAATCCATACTCGATCAACACTTTTGCTAGACATAAGGGCCGCCTTTGAATAGTGAGGCTTTTCAACAGCAGTGCCCGCAGCACATGAGAGATCGACACTAACTCAAATGAGTAGTAGCTTGATTCTCCTTTTTACGGCTCCACGTAAGGAATTGCAGTGTTGTTGAAAGTTTCGGTATCTTTTTCGCAATGAACGTTATAATCTTGCCACTGCACGACAAAGCGGATCATCCGATGTAGACTTGAGGGTATAACTCCTTGGCGTGGAATCCAAGGTCGTCCCAACAACAAACGAAGTTGCTTGGGATATCAAGCACTTGAAACTTCGAGCGAACATAACCGGACCAATCATCGGTTGTAAATCAATTTCTCCAAGAGCTTCTTTTTCATGCCATCAAAGGCCCCGATCGGAGTCTTAGAAGGACGAACATTATCCATACCCACACCTAGACGGCGCAAAGTTGATAACGGACAGATATTGAGAGCTGAACCATTATCAATAAGTACTCTTGATATCCTTGTATCAAAGTGTTGAACAGAGATGTATAATGCTTTAGAGTGTGCTCGCCCTTCGGCGACAAATCCTTTTCGGAAAAAGAAATTTGATCTTTAAGAAGGATAGCACCTACAAACTCTTCCAACTGTACCTCTCCAATTGTTTCGGGTACATGTACTTCATTAAGAACCTTTAAAAGAGCATTTCTATGTTTCTCAGAAGACTTGAATAGTTCAAATACTTGAGATTTGAGCCGGCATTTTCCTTTTTGCTTTCGATCATACGATTCACTCGTTTTGAGAGTTTTGAGAAGTTGTTCCGCCTCTTCTTGATTCTGACCTTTTTCTCGATACCTTCATGAGATGGAAAACATCGGCGACGAGTAATGACATCTATCTCATTAGATCCATAATTCCATGGGGCCTTGGAATCATAAGCGGGGAAGCATTCTTTCTTTCAAATTCTCATTCTTCTTGGTGGCAACTCGATCACAACAGGCCCAATATCTTCATTAGAGATCTTTATATCTCCGAAGCCATCGACCATTAGATCTATAACCACGGGTTCCCAAGCGGCGCTTGGATTTCACAAGTTGCATTCAATTCAATCACAACAGGATCAATCATGGCTACCATGCCATCATCTTCAAATTCGGACCCCCATCCGCTCGGGACGATAGTCTTAGGGTCGATAAAAGCGCTTGGAGGAGGAGAGTATTTTACCATGAAATCGTATTTTCCACTTGGCTGCCCGAGAGTGTCAACAATTTCGCCCCTTTCAATCGCTTTCTTAACGAATTCCCGATCCCAGTGGGAGGTATGGCATTCGAATTCCGAATCAGCATCGGAAAGAACTTCTCTATTATCTTCGTCATCGCTCCATCCAGTCGGAACAATGTCTTTCAAATCAATAAAGAAACTTGGCGGAGGCGAACATTTGACAAAAGTGTCATACTTCCCACTTGGTTGCCTTAGAGTATCAACCACCTCATCATGCTCACAAGCGGTCATTACAAATTCGCGATCCCAATGAGTCTTACTAGCACCAAGATCAGAATCCTTGTCGGAAACATACTCCTTGTTTTCATTGGTGGGTATGCTTTCATCATCCATGCTTCCCCATCCATGGGGAACGATATCCCTTGGGTCGACGAAAAAACTTGGAGGTGACGTGTATTTGACTATGAAGTCATATTTACCACCAGGCTGTCCGAGGGTATCAGCGATTTCACCTCTCTCGATAGCCTTCTTCATAAATTCACGATCTCGGCGGGCATTCTTACTCTCACATTCGAATCACTATCGGAATAAATGTCAATCCAAGGTTCATCAACATCTGGCTCATACCCATCATCTTTTGGCTTAGAGCATGAGGCTTCACTTGCGAACTTGAATGAGAATTTCTCGGACGACAAATCAATTACAGAAGTCTCGATGGACTCTTCAGGCTTCCTTTCTTGAAGAGGCTGAATTATGCCTAAAGCAGCCATTTTGGCTAAGCAATACATTTTCTCCTCCCGGGATACATTTCCTTCTTTCGGTTGATCTCTAGCTATAGTCAATAACTCTTCCAACTTCATCACATCGAACAAGAAAGGTTTCTCATTCTCATCACCAAATATCACGTTAACGGTTTCGGTATGATTAGGGGGCGGTTTTTGCTGAACATTTGGCGTGGCATCTTTGAATGACAAGATCTTCTTATCCAAAAGGTTACGAATCTTGACCTTGAGAGTGTAACAATTGTTCACATCATGGCCCTTCTCACCCATGTGATATACACAAGATTTTGCCAAATCAAACCCAGCAAACTTTGGTGGGTTGTCTCTGAAGGATTTCTTTTGCTACAGTCTTTGTTCAATCAACATCGGCAGCAACTGAGACATAGGTCTTGGCAACGGAGTGAATTGCCTTTGCGGAGCTTTTCCTTTTCGGTCAAAATTTCGGGAAGAGCCCCCTGTTTCCACAACGGACCTTTGAACTGGTGCGTTTAATGGCTTTTGAGCATTAGGATTTTGGATATAGGCAACCTCCACCATTGGCTCCTTATCCTTCTTTAAGGTAAATCTGCGAGTCGTCGTCTCGGACAATCGACCTTCCCGCATTATTCCTTCGATACGTTCTCCCAACTCAACCATTGCGGGAAAATTAATGCAGGTGTTATTAAACATCTTGTCGAAGTATTCTCGAGGTAATGCTCGAAGAAACAACTGCATGATTTCTTTCTCGGACAACGGGGGTTTGACTTGAGATGCCATAGTTCTCCACCTTTGGGCATATGCTCTAAAAGTTTCATTCCTCCTTTTGTCAACCCGGACCAGCTCTTCACGGGTTGGAGCAATTTCGGTATTAAACTTGTACTGTTGGAGGAATTCATCTGCAAGATCTTCCCAAGTGCAAATTTTCTCCAAATCCAATTCGATGAACCAAGTCAAGGCAGAATCAGCCAAGCTATCTTGAAAATTGTTGATCAACAGCGGGGTGTTATCGGAATAACGAGCCATCTTGCTCAAATAATACTTCAAGTGGGTTTTAGGGCACCCAGTTCCATCGTACTTCCTTGAAAATTCGGGCTCCTTGTAAAAATCAGGGACTTTCACCTTTGTAAAAGGCGACAACTTATCAAAGCCTTGGAGTTGGTAACCTTGCAACATGCACAGGCGTTCCTCCAATTTTGCAAGGCGTCTCGCGCTCTCTTCATCCATGTGAACGACATGCGACTCCTTAGATGGAGCTTCCAAATCGATGACGGTGGGAATGGCATTAACGGGGACCTCTTCAGCAGGTCCTTTATCAACAGGATCTATCACCGGCGCATTAGTGGGCGCATTAGGAGTAGAAGCTGCGGCAGGGGAGCCATAGGCGTGAAATTCTTTACTTGATTTGCAAGATCGGTTAAAGTGCCATCATTTGCGCCATTTGATTCTCGATGGTAATAAACAAGTACAGTGTCTTCGTTTTCCATCCTTACTTGGCGACGGGTGCGTATAATAAAGCGATTCAGCCGTATTTTAATACTCTCTGTAAAACACAGAAATCAAATTAGTATACGGAAAATGAATTAAGACGAAAATATAAAACCCTTCAATTTTATATTTTCTTTAGATGAAATAGAGATAAGAAATATTCTCATGATCCCAATATCACGTGAATAATCTCTTATCATAATTTCCTCAAGAAATCATACAATTAAAAGGGGTAACACGCGATGATTAATCAAGATGCCCCATCTATATTCCATTGGAATCTCGGAAAAGGAAGCACACACAAGGGAAATTTCACTATTAACAACAAAACTTGTGAAATACAATCCCTATAGATCAAACTAAAGACAAGAAGAGAATCCTATTACATCATTACTAAAATGAGTAAAAAGGAAACCCTATACATCAAATCTATAAAAGGAAAATTACATGAAAGGAGACTTCCTCATGGAATATAGCCAAACTCCTAATGGATCTTCTTTAGATGCGAGGCGAATTCGTTTGTTTTCTTGGGTCAAACGTTCAACCTCGACTAAAGCTTCATTCTTTTCCTTAAGAGCTCTAACGGCTATAGCTTGCTGTTGAGTTGGCTTCTCGGGGACATCAGGGAGATCTATTTTAAGCTCGGGGCTCGAGGGCGACGTGTATACGTACTCGGCAATGCGTGATGTATCTTCATTTCCCCTTCCAATTCCGACTCATCGGTAATGAGAATCGGCTCCGGGCAACATTTGTACCACATATCAATGATAGACTTGACCATTTCCTTCACATCCGTCATTTGGTCCCTTTGGATGACATCTTTGCGATAGTCAAAATGATATAACCCCAGCTTGAGGAATGGTGGAATCTTTTGAAGCGCCGCGATATTGACGGATCACCCTAAAAAGGGTAATATGAGCGTAGACCCGTAAGTCCCAAAAGTGGGATTGGGTTGTCGGATCCGTTATTAAGGCGCACCTCGGGATTTCCGAGCCAACGAACATGCCATTGGATTTGACTTGGAACAAGGTTCTTGAAAAAATTAAACCAAGTTGAAAATGACCAATAGGGAAAGATTTCTTCCTTTTCTCGGAAAAGCGAGATAGGATGACAATCTTTGGACACATCTATGATTTTTAAACTCAAACCAAAATCTTTGAGGTGAGAGACCAACCAAATTTGGAGTAAACCTATTGGGGCTCTAAAGATACCATTTTGTTTTGTTTGAACCTATTGAGTGATACGAAGGTCTCGCCTAAGATCATATTGGAGAATCTTTTGAACATACACACTTGATTGACAATGTGAACTACCGAAGGATCCATGGTTTTTTTGGTGAATGGGAAAACCACAAAACCAAAGAATGCTAAGAGAAAAACTCGAGGAATTTGATTACCCGATTCTTTTGGCAAGCTAGAAAAATGTTGTTCTAGGAATGTGAAAGCAAGTGCGTTGGAATTTCCTCTAAGAACGCCTTTGATTTGGAGAATATCTATTCCTAAAAATTGGCTCAAAAGAGTTATAGGATCTATATCTATTGGAGGACTGACTAGACCAAAAGACCCGACTCTACCAATGGCAATATCGTACTCCTCAATTGTAGGGGTCAACTCATTTCGACCAAACACAAAAGTGGATGTCTTTGAGTTCCAAAAATGGGATAATGCTTTGATCATGGCGATGCGAGGCTCGATGTATAAGAGTGCGGGAAGATATCCGATCCTCTTTTCCACGTAGTCTTTATGCTTTGACTCGAGACTTTCCCACATAGTCACGAGAGCTCTTGGCACGGGAATGATTCGAATCTCTGACATATCCATTTTGACTAACCCTAATTTGGGGTATCGAGATTAATCACCACGCATTATAGAAAATGATATAACGTGGAATTGAAATGGCGTAATTGAAATTGTAGAACGATACAATCAACCTTACCATGAGAATAAAATGGCAAGCACATCGACACATCGCATGAGGACATATGAGTTTTGACATCTAAGGGTGGGATTCTAAAGGTTTAAAGTCCCCATCTTAATTAAATAAGAAGAGTTTACCCACCGCTACTAACGTCGGCGGTGCACTTCTTACTAATCAAGATGGCGGTATTGAAGAATGGATTACCACATGGATTCACATGCGGATTCCACTCTTAATACCTCCTAAAGGTGCCCTAAAGCGATCCGGGGTTTTAGACCCGCGGGGACGTGGGTGCATTGTGTCGTGCTAAAGCAAGTAAACATGCATTCAAATCTAAAGCAAACAACACTTCAATATAATCTCATACATTCGACATTCACCCGAGCGCCACCTACAAAACAAAGGGTTTGCATTCACTCCACCCCTTATGTCTCCCACCTAAAAACCATTTAACACATGGTTAGTGGACTAACCTCATTTTCCACGCGACTTTGACATGCAGTCGATGCTACAAAATGTAGACAAGTGAGATAACAACCAACAAGTTTATTACGGCTTTAATCCACTTAGGTTTGTAACCTATTCCCCAGCGGAGTCGCCAAGCCTGTCGCGACCTGCCCCTCGAGGGCCGAACTCGGATGAGGCGGGTTTAGAGATAAGTGTTCATGAGATGGTTCATATGGCACTTTTTAAAATGATTTTACTGAAGTGTAAATCTTTTGTTTAGCCATATAACTCATTGATCATGAACGTGGATTTTCCCTAAATCCATATCTCGCGTGACAGCGGATCGATTTTATTTTCTATTTTTAGGAGTCGCCACTAGCCTAGGTCGGGGGTCGGCTAGAATACCCAACCGAAACGCGGGAATTTCGTTTCGGTTTTCTGGAAAAACCAAAGATCAAAGGTTGGGGACTAGCTTACGTTAATATTTCTATTAACGCCCTTTTCGTACCGCTAAACTTAACATGGTTGTTATTTAAGTCGTCATGCATTTGTTTTTTACCATTTTCATGCCAAAGTCTTAATCCACTAGGTGATCATGCATCTTGTTTTTGTATTTTCATTTGAGATTCTAAACTAATCCTATCTTAGTCTAGAAAAAAAAAAAAAAAAAAAAAAAATCAATTGTATTGAAAGACATTTAAGTAAAGTAAACACTCAAAGTATTGAAAAGACAAGCTAATTCTAAACACGAGAAAGTAAAAAAAAACCCGCAACTCGTCGGGTGTTTATTACAACACGAATTGAAAAACCGAGACATGATCGGGGATGAATGAATTAAGTACAAATTGAAACCGGATTGGACATCGGTTTGGAATCATCGTCAAACGAGTACAAATTGGGACCGGATTGGACATCGGTCAGTCACCTTGGCTTTTTCGATCTCGGATTATTCTTCCTCGGACGCCTCTCGGGTGTCGATGTTTACATCCGTAACATTCATTCATAACGAACGACATATGGAAAAACAATGGAGCAAACAAATCATTGAATTAAACACGGGCCTCGGGATCGGCCTTTGTTTTTCATGCATTTCGATTCATCACCCATCTAATCACCTAACATTTTTTGATTAATGGTTAATGACAATGGGCTACCATTTGTATTCACAAAACGGCAACTCATATCAATTAACACTTAAAAAGTCGGGTTCTAATGACCATGAATGGGCTACCCGCCGAACATGCACCGGGCCTAACATTCATCTAACAAACACATGCATGATAATAAATGAGCATGCATTCAAGCCCATGGGCCTTGTTTCAAATCCAATCAAACAATGAGAAGTGGGCTTTATAAAAGGACCACTTATTCAATTAAAGCTTAATTCGGATTGAATCTATTCAAGAATGATTAACTATCCTAATGATGTCCAAATGAAGTGGTTTAGGTGTCATTAGAAAGCTCATGACATGAGGATCAAAAGTCATGAAGACCATTTTTCTAAATCCTAGCCAATTTTCTCGAAAATATCCAATTTATCCTCAGTGACAGGCTGGACTCAGTTCAGTTATGAGTTTCAAAACAAAGGCGGGAAAAATAACAAAACTTATCAAAACAGCGCGAAAATTTTTGTGCCGTTAGGATTCCCTGTGTGCAACAACTTTCATGTTTTGAGTTTTTGCTAAAAAGCCCTTCAAATTTTTATAAAATTTGATTTTCGCGAGGACTTAGTTGCAAATACAGTTTTGACCCGGAAAGACCTTTCATGAGATTTTAAGCAAATTAGTCCTTCAAAAATTGCTATTAGGTCCTCAAAATCTCCAGTTAGTATATTGAGACCCCAATGAACAACTTTGAAGTTTTGAATTTTTTGCAAAAAGGGCTCTAACTTCATCAAATTCGGAGAAACACTTTGTGAACTCCAAAGGAACAAAAATCAGATCTGGACACAGAACTGATCAAATCATGAGAATTCCTTTTGAAAATTCAAATGATCTTCGATTTTGATGAAATTAGTATCAATAGAAAGATCTCGATCTCAGGAAGAACTTTGGTGAAGAAAAGTTTTTCATATCTCGAACACACGAATTTATGAAAATCGAAGAACACACGAAGGTCGACTGAAATCAACATGTCACCAGATTCATATGCATATGACGTGGCAAATCGTACTAGGCTAACATACTTAGAATTTTATGAAAATTTTACAGTGAATAGATCAAGATGTGTTTTACAACTTTCATGAAGAAAGTTTTTCCAGAAAATGATCGTAAAAATCATAAAATTCACCAAACAGCACAACGTCAGTCAGGAATGCATCAGAACAGACTTAAACAGAAAATTCCAGATTCTGATCCTGACGTCTAACAGTGTTTTGACATAGCAAATGAAGTCCGATCGGAGCATATGATATATCGAATCGAAGCTTAAGACGAGTTCTACGACTCTCTAGTTCATCATTTCATCAGATTTCGATGTTAACGAACTCGAATCAGCATCTCAAGCAATCAGGTTTTTACTGGTTACGAATTTACAGAATGTGCTCAAGTGTTCATACCTTGTCTCACAATGCTCCAACGCTCAAGCGGCGATCCGGCCTCCGTATTCTGATCTAGAATAGCACGGAGAGGCCTCGGAAAGCTCGGCCAACCTCGACAACGGATTATACGAAACGATGTGAGATTCGACTCGTTTTCACGCAAATAAGCGAATCAGTAAAAGTTGAAATGATGTGATCCGGTGGCCGTTTGATGCGAGGCCGGACACCCACAGTGCCGTGAAGACGTCGAGGATGATGATCGGTTGCTTGGAATCAGCGGAGGAGGTCGCGGAGGGCGGTTCAGCGGTTGAACCGGCTGGACAGATCACCGCAGATTTGCGGTGATTCTGTCAAGAGGGAGATCAGGCGGAACAGTGAGTTCCGGCCACCAGCAGGAGCTGCTGGTCTTGCGACCAACTTCAGGCCTCCGTGGGGGACGTCGGAGGAGGAGCAGCTCATTGGAAATCAGCCGGCAAGAGGCCGGAAAAACTGCTGTTGCCGAGAGAGAGAGAGCTTGAGAGAGAGATGGGCGTGAGGGAAAGAGAGGAGAGAGAAATGGACGTGAGAGGGAAAGAGGGGAGAGAAGAGGAGAGAAAGTAAATCGAAACGAAACCCCACTTTGATTTTTGGAGGAAAAACTATATAC
This sequence comes from Syzygium grande, assembly GCA_024733475.1. Lineage (NCBI taxonomy): Eukaryota > Viridiplantae > Streptophyta > Magnoliopsida > Myrtales > Myrtaceae > Syzygium > Syzygium grande. The sequence continues at coordinate 24,924,580 of JAMXDD010000008.1, read as the reverse complement.
CCCCTTCCACTTTGAATTTTTAGCCTTGGATTGATCAAATGGTCAAAATGCATCCTTAATGATTAAGGATATTCCTTAGAGGCTAAGGATTGATGACATGGCATTGTGGATGGACATGATCAATTCTAAATGAATGGCCATGATTGATTTGCTAATCCCTAATTAATTCGCTTAATCCTTAAAAAGGGCATTTTTGTCATTTTTGATTAAGGGCATTTTGTCATTTTTTTAAGCTCAAGATGATGTGACTGACCTTGATTGGTCCGATAGGATCATCGATCGTCAAAATTTTCAAGGAAAATGATTAATTCGATCGGATTAGTTCGGGTTTGAATTAAACCAATTTGAGTCAATTAGCTCGAATTTGGGTAATTGCATGACCAAGCTAGACTAACAAGTTTAATTGAAGTCTAATTAACCAAATTGAGTCTCAATTCATCAAATTGAATATTAGTCTAGAATGGGTCAAGTCGAATTGAATTGATTAGACTAATTACTCTTAGACTTCTTAATCATTGGATCACTAAATTGATCAAATTGACCCAAATTCATGTGATTCTTCCAAAATTGATTTTGAATTTGGGTTTCATATAAGAAATCGGGGTTCAATCGTGTCTCACCGATTCGCACATCATGAAGAATCGATCAAAATCGATTAGGGCCAAAATTGGGGGTTTTTATGTTTGGCTTGGAATCACAAAATTGGTTCCAAAATTGAACATAAGATGACCTCTAGATCAAATGTCGTGAAGAAAACTAACCTAAAAAAGGACTAGAAATGAAGTAATTTCATTTTTGGCCAATTTGAATCAAATTCCGCAAATTGGGGAAAAGTTGATTCTAAATTGATTTTCGTAAAATTTCAAATGCCAAAGGTAAATTGAATGTAAAATAAGATGATTTTTGAAATTTTGTATTTTTCAATTTTTTTTTTTTTGGTCAAAGGTTTGACCAAAAGTCAAACCCTAGTTGACTTTTCACTAGGAGCTTGATTTTATGATCAAATCTTTGAATTTTCTAAAATTTTCACCTCTAAAGTGAAATTAAACTTGAAAGGAATCTTTTTATGCAAAAGCCCCAATTTGAGCTGGGGTTGACTTTTGGTCAACAGCGGGTTGACCAAAAAGTCAACGCCAAAAGTCAACCATTTGACTTTTCGGGTTTTTGCATGAAATGAATAGAAATTTGTTTGCAGAAGCTAGGCCAACAGACAGAATTAAAAAACGACACTTTTTGTTCAAGAAATGGGCTCTCGCGATCGGAAACCATAATCTCAAATTTTCAAAAATTTTATTTTTAATAACGCGTAAATTTAAAAATTGGTGTCAACAACGTGCTCCCTAAAACTTTTGTGGCCAACTCACATGGTGGAGCGGATTATCCGCGATACGCAGGCGACGATCAAGGCAAGGGAGAACAAGGGAAGGAGGAGAGAGGGACAGTCGGGCTGGGGAAGGAGAAAAGAAGGCGCGGGCTGGGCTGGGCCCAACTTCTGTGCGGGGAAAAAGGAAAAAAGAAAATGGGCTAGGCCCATGTAGGGGAGAAAGAAAGAGGGCTGGGTCAACCTGGCCCGTCTTGGATTTTTTTTTTAAAAAAAAATTTTAATTCATTTTTTAAAGTTGATTAAGAAAATATGCTCTAATAGGTCCTATTAATGCAAATTTGCCCAATGTCTATATGCAACGCAATTAGATACAAAAAAATTTTTTGTTTTAGAAATTAAAAAAAAATTAACCCCTAAATTTTGTGCAATTTAATTGGGCAATCAAAAAAATAGGTGTCAACACCTCTTGGACCCAATTTTCCATATTATGGGAAGAATCATGAACATATTATGCACAATCCCAAGGTAGTAGATTGCTTAAGTATAGTCTTCTACCGGTCCATAATTCATAAGGAGTGGATGATGTCATTTTATGTATGTTGTTACCCTTAATTTTGCTTGACTGACATGTCATTTGTATATATTGACGTCGTTTGTCATGTCAACTAGCACATAAAACTCGTTTTGACTGAAATGCTAATGGATGGATCTACAACACAAAATTTGTGTTTTTTATCTGTCCTTTCGAAGAGTGAGGGTATTTTTATTCCCCAACTATAAGTTGTTGGTTTTTTCTTGGGCATTTGGCCATTTAGATGTATCATGCTTGTTAATTTGCATGGAAATATTTGTGTGTAACTCGATGATTAATTTTGTCTTTGTCAGAACTTGATGATAATTGACAAAGATCAAAGTAACCCATCTCAGAAGGCATTAACTCTTGGTTGTTTAGCAGATCTTTGTAGGAAGCCAAAAATCTATGAGAGAGAGAGTAATTCAAAGTTAATTCGGGCACCCGTTAACAAAATCCTTTACAAAAAAAAAAAAAAGCATGTGGACATATTTTAAAGAACAAATCGAAGTGATCGTCACTTCCAGAAACACTCAAGTGGGCTTATCAGTAATAACTCTCCAACAGAAAGATGATGCATAGGTTTCACCAAGAAATGAATTTATCTTTGGTCATGTTTGATAACCCCATCTCAACGTACAACTAAATTCTCAATAAATAGGGTGGTTGTTCGTTTCGAGACATCGATCCAAAGGTCCATGCAATTAAAGATCTTCTTGCCAATTTCCTTCCCCCCTCCCCCTCTCTTTCAACACAGACGTAAAGTTGTGAAGTTGACAATAAGGGCGTGTTTGTTTGATTCAAAAATCTTTCTGTAAATTAGTTTTTTTAAAGTTTGACGCATTTGATTTGCTGAAAATGATCGGTCAATGGAATACCATTTATGGTCAAAGAAAATATGCATACTTAAAGTTAGGTGTGACAAATGAAGGTAAGACCCTAAATTGATACACTCGTTAATTACTACATGTCATCCAACTCAAAGAATTTAACGGCAAAATTTTAGAAAACTAACGGCACATAAATTATTCACATGTGTAGTTTTAGATAAATTTATCACATATATTCTAATTTTTTTTTATTTTTGTGAAATTAACCCTAGATAAAACGCGACCACATTTTTATATGGTGTCCATTGTGCAAAAGTTGGTATTCTCGTCCAACCACAAGAGTCATGGATTATACGGCATGAAAAAAGAACAAACTGGAGTACTTCATATGAGATTGGCCAATAAGAACCGATCGAAAGTGGAACTCATCCTGAGCGGATTCGTTATTGCTTATAGAAGGATCAATCGGAGGAGCAGCAACTAATCAATCTGGACCTGCCTCAGACGAAAACGAAACGTAGGATAAATTTGAGCACGATAGAAGCGTTAATGGAGGGGATGTGGGACCCTAATTGAAGCACCTTCGAAAACTCTGATTCTCCAAACGATAACGTTTGCAAAGCAGTGGATAAGAATGGACACACAACAGCAAAAGCATTTTCTGTGACTTGTGGAGGCGACTCCATATTACTTGGAGAAAGGGAAGAAGAAGAAGAAGACAACAACGACGATGGCGGTTTTGCCGCGCTCCTCTTTCCTCATCGAGATCCTGCTCTGTGTCTCTCTCCTTTGCCTTCTGTGCTCAAACAAGAAGGCCTGTGTCGTCCATGGAGCTGATGAGATCACCCTCCCAGGGCTCTCTTTTCCCTTCTCCCGACTGCAAAGCTTCGACTTCCAACGGTCAACTCTCTCTCTCTCTCTCTCTAGATTCTTGCATGAATTTGCATGGAGTGTCATTCAAAGGGGAAACTTAGATTGTCAAATGGTGATGTGCAAAATCGTCATTTGTGAAAACCAGAGACTACTCGTGCAATTTATTTATTTATTTTGTTGCTTAAAATTAAGCTCTTTCAAAGTCAAAATAGGCTTCGACGTGTAATGCTGAGATGCCCAGTCATTCATCTATTAATGCTTCTAATATTCAAAAAGAGATGAATCATTTCTTTAACTTTGGTCTAATTGAATTGAAGAAAGTGTTTACGTTCAGCATTTTCAATTCAGAATCCACATAAATAATATTTTAATTTCATATTCTGTTTCAATTACGCATATCTAAGATGAATTGGACCTGGGTAGGTCCTTAAAGGGCTCATCTCCTAAGGTCTCTCCCATAGGTCTTATGAGATGTAAAGCATTCTAGGGGATATTCCATCCCTCCTTGGGAAGACAAAAATCCAAGGGGGAATTGGGGGAACTTGGGATTGTCTTACCACTGGGACATTAAATAAGGAGTGTATACTGCCCACCAATTCCTAGTAGGGTTGGTCGGTAGCAGCACCAAGGAAGCAATGAATCCTAAGGTTAAGGTAACTACTATAAAATTCTGGGGAGCGTCCCCCGATTACGTTAATTTTCAATTCAAATCCCACATAAATAATCTTTTAATTTCATATTCTATTTCAATTACACATATCTAAGACGAATCGTCGAATGCATTAAACGTGGATAGTGGACTTCTCAAAGAGTCCGCGATGGAGAAATATACACATCCAATAGTCTGTACTCCTTCAATTTTTTTTAAAGCATCTATTTGCTTTATATAATTTTTGTAAAAAAAATTAATAATCTAGTGTTAAGAAGCATGGTTAATGCTGGACCACTCATTTAATAGGAACAAAAGGTACATCTCCATGATCTGTTCTTACTACGGCTCTATTTGTTTCGTGAAAAAGAAATTGATTTGAAGAATATTTTTCTAAAAATGATTGCTTACGTCGTTGCACGAAAATGTTTAGATATAAATTGTTATCTATGAGGAAAATGTTTTTATTAACTAACAAGTGATCATTTTAGGCAAATTATTTATTTTCCGAGAAACAAATAGAGCTAGTACTCATAAAATCCTATCATCACCACATTTTTGTGGTTGTTCGGCCACAAAGATTTGCGAGATTAAGCCCGCATAATTCCCCACAATGGTCAGGCCCAAAAATAACACTTTTCCCTTTAATCTCTCTCTCTCTCCGAATTTTTTTCTTTTTTTTTTACGGTTAGGTGGTGCTCATGATGTTTTTGCGCACCTCAACTAGTGCACCTCCAAACAAATTTTAAAAGCCCGCTTCTCCATGTTGATTTAATACATTTTGAATTTTACGTCTGATGTTCTCAACGAAATCTGAATTCAAAATCACAGCAAAATGAGCAAACTCCATTCTCATCCGAGCCAAAGCCTTGGTGGCCTCTCTCTCTTTCTCGAATTGAACTGGTGCATACAAAATTCTGCAAGTCCTTTGAGTGCAGCTTGTCAGCCTCGTTTGGAGTGGTGCTATGATAACGGCCACAAGCTGCAATTACAATGGGAATAGGCAACCGAAGCAAATTTTGAATAGAATCTCAAATAGAAAATGTTCAGATTGTGGACCATATCCATTTCTTCCTGAAAGAAATTGAAACCAACAAGAAGGGAATATAATTACTGCATGTGAACTTTTTTATACACTCTGAATAATCACATGAATGTAAGACTTAAATTCTTTTTATAGTGTACTCTCAATGCATTTCCACCTATCATAGATACAAGGAAAGTCAAATTAGCAACCGCACATGCAATTTTACCTAATTTAATTGGAGGTTAATATCACGAAAAATCCCAAACTGGTATACCTATGATAAATTTATCCAAACTATTTTTTTAATAATTAAAAACCTTAAACCGGTACACATATGATAATTTTACCCTAAACTATTTTTTACCATAAAAACCCCAAATTAGTAAATTTTTCACAAATTTACCCCGTGTTAAATTGGAATAATTCCATGAAAAATCACAAATTGGTAAACCTGTGACAAACTAAAGGTAAAATCCCAAACTAGTACACTCGTCAACTCTTACGTGTCCTCCAACTCAGAAATTTGATGGTAAAACTTAAAGAAAATTAACGGAAGGTAAAATTATCACAAGTGTACAAGTTTGGGATTTTTGTAGTAAAAAATTAGTTTGGTATAAATTTATTACAAGTGTACTAGTTTTGGATTTTTCGTAATATTAACCCTTTAATTGGATTGTAGAGAGTTACCCGACGAATTAAAAATTTAGACACTACAATGTGTCTCATACATATAAAGTTATCATTTTCTTGAAATTTTATCTGTCTCTTTTGACTTTGATTGGACAATGATAAGCATTACTTGCCTAGGATGTAGAAATAATCTCCTTATATATTTATGAATTTTTACTTTCTACATGAAAATTAATATACTAACACATATCCGAGATTTTATTTTGACAATTGTGTTCACTTTGTTAAATGATGGATATTTTTCCTGCACCACTTCAAATGTGAAAAATATTTTACATTGGGGACGTTGCTAATAAGAATCCTACATTCATTTTGTCTTGCAATAAAGAAATAGAAACCTATTTTTAGATTGAATGTAAAAATATTTTAAACGGATGATGTTGATTTATTTAATATAGAAATAGAAACCTTATTTGTGTTACAATAATGTGCGATTTCAATTCATTTACTTTTATTTTGGTTGATTTATTATATTTTCTAATTATAAAATTCCCACTTGGTGGACCCATCAAATGGGATTAAAGATAACAACACGGTCTTTGAAAATTACAAGATGTATCATTTTTTATCTACACCGATTTATAAATCTTTGTTAATCGTTCGAAAGCCCTTCATATTAATCAAATTCTCATTCTTCTTGCAGCAAACTCAACCTTGAAGCTGGTTCACAAGCACGGCCCATGCTCTCCCCTTTTCAACGGCCCACACCCAATTTCTGCTGAAGACATTGCGAGAGCAAAGTGGATTCGATCCAAATTATCTGGCACCAACTCCGCGGACAACTTAAAAGACTCGGCCGTCAGCATCCAGGCCAAGTACGGTCCTGGCGGAGGGAGCTACCTGGTGACAATAGGACTCGGCACGCCGAAGAAGGACCTGACCCTCTTGTTCGACACCGGAAGTGCACTCACGTGGACCCAGAGCCCTGCATCGTGTCTTGCTATACGCAAACCGAGCCAATCTTTGACCCCTCTCAGTCCTCGTCCTATGCCAATATCTCTTGCTCTTCTCCATCTTGCTCTCAGCTTCCTTCTGGCACTGGTAATTAACTTCACCTCAATTTAAATTCCGGGGTATTCCAATTAAATCTCTATATGTTGAACTAAATAACATTCAAGCACTGAGTTTAGTCTCGACGATATTTCATAAAGCAATTTTATAGATCAATAAAACGGAGGGTAAACCCAGTAAATCCGATTGAAATGGACAAAAGACTAGTTAGGAGGTTTTCCTCATCTTGATTATAATTTCATATTGATCCATGGTATGCAGGTTACCAACCTCGCTGCAGCGATTCGACATGCGTTTACGAATCACGGTATGGTGACCAAGAGTCCTTCACCATTGGCTTCTTTGCAACAGAGACACTGACCTTATCACCAACGGATGCAATCTCCGGTTTTGAATTCGGGTGCGGTCAGAACAATGGAGGGCGATTCACGGATTTGCCGGATTGTTGGGGCTCGCCCGGAACCGGATTTCACTCTTAGAACAAAGCGCGACCAAATACGGCCGATTATTCTCATATTGCCTCCCCCCTTTGATAAGCTCCACGGGGTACTTAACCTTTGGCAAGGGCAACGGGAGATCCACCTCAGTCCGCTTCACGCCGATATCAACGGTCTCACAGAGTTCAATCTTCTACGGCATCAACATAATAGGAATCAGTGTCGGAGGCAAACCGCTCCCTATACCATCGACCGTGTTCTCCAATGCTGGCACGATCATTGACTCGGGAACCACAATCACGCAATTGCCCCCAACCGCATACAGCGCCCTTCGCTCGGCCTTCCGGCAGGCGATGTCAAAGTACAACATGTCAGCTCCAGCTTCTCCCTTCGACACTTGCTACGACTTGAGCGGGTCCACCATGGTCACTACCCCAGTGATCACATTCTCCTTCAACGGACCAATTGCCGTCGACTTGGACCCCAGCGGTGTGTTGTTTCCCGTGAATCCATCAAAAATGTGCCTAGCGTTTGAATCGAGCCCCACCGACTCGGATCTCAGCATCTACGGGAACATACAGCAGAGGTCATATGAGGTAGTGTATGATGTGGCTGGAGGGCGCATTGGTTTCGGCGCGAAAGGTTGTTCCTAAGCATTGTCCTGGAGCTTCCATGACAAAAGCGCGCAAAGCGATTTGCTTGTTTGGTGTACTTAAATAAATTGCCAGACACTTGAATCAAGGCAAGCAATGTGTATCATTGTGTAGCATAAAGCCTACATTTGAACGTTAACGAATTGCTATCTACAGAAGGAGGGGGGGGAGATTGATAGATGCATGTCCCAATGAGAATGGGAACAATATCAAAAAAATCATAAATTTATTGTACTTTTGCCAATTTAGTTCTAAATCTTTTAATTGTGCCTACTGAATTCTAAACATTTTCATGTTTTGCCAATTCAGTCCATCTGGCCAATTGGCTAGAAATTACTGACGTGGATGTCTCTCGTCTCGCGCGGCACAATTGGTGCTAACGTTGACATTTTCAAAATCATATTTTCATCGGTAAAACGTGAAAATGTTTAGGACTTAATTGGCAAAATGAAAAGGTTTAGTACCGAATTAAAAAAAATGCAATTGGATTATGATGTTTTTGGTGATTTTCCCTAATGAGAATTGCAATTTGTTAACTATAGAAGGGACAAAGATTTGCTAACAACTTTCTTAACTTACCATAAAAAAAAGATTTGCTAACAACAGCGATGAAGGTCAGTTTTCTAGATTAAATGACATGACGTGGTCCGCTCAAAAAGCATCTCTGTCGAATTGTGGACAAGTGATAAATAAACACCATAATTCACAAAACACGACTTGATGTAGCACGTGGAACTTTTGCAAATCGGGAGTAGCCAACTATAGGCGCCCCAGTTCTTTAGGATCTATTCAAGGTTCGAGTAATCTATAATATGCAATAGGGACATATTTACTAAAAATCCTAAAACTTACTACGAAAGTGTAATCGAGTAATACAACTTGTAAAAAGTGCAATCAAATTCTAAAACTTATCAAGTTGGTTTGATCGAATTCTAAAGTTAACATCATCAAACTAGGCTAATGGAAAATGCTGACGTGTCTTATTTTATTACTTTTTTGAGACACGTGCCAATGATGTGGCATCTAAGAAGCGCCACATCAGGAAAAAAAAAAATTAAAACTACAAATTAAATTAGATAAAAAAGCTAAAAGTTAAAAAAAAAAGAGGTGAAGAGGCACAACCGGCGACTATGGCTAAGCCCTCTCGCCGTCACTGGTGGCCGTCGCCGCAACTGCCAAGAAGGGCCGACGGAGGTCGCGTGGGCCTTCCTGAAGACCGCCGACCCTCGACAAGGCCTAAGCGACCTCTGCTGGCCCCAGCGAGGGCCTATAAGCCCCAATGCGGGGAGGCAGGCGACCCTTGCCCCGAGTCGAGCAAGGGTTGCCAGCCCTTGCTTGGGGCCGGCGAAGGCCAACAAGGTTGGGGCAAGGGTGCGCCCTCCCCCAAATCGAGGCTTGCAGGCCGTCACCGAACTTGAAGGGAAGGCCCATCGACCTCCGCCCGACCCTTCTCGGCTGTGTGGCCACGGCTATGGCGAGGCTTGGCCACAACCACCGTGGGTCTTCTCCTGTTTTTTCTTTTATTTATTATTATTTATTTTATTTTTTAAACTTAATTTAAATAAAATGTGAAAATTAAAATAAGCCATGACAGCGTTTTCCGTTAATAAGTTTAACGGTGTTAACTTTAGGATTCAATTAGATCAATTTGATAAGTTTTAAGATTTGATTGCACTTTTTGCAAGTTTTATGATTTAATTGCACTTTCGTGATAAGTTTTAGGACTTATAATGAATATATTCCTATACAATATGATCTAGAACGTAAGACCACACTAGAGTTGCCAATGAACAAATTAGAAAAACCTAGGTTGATTGGACACCTAAAGCCTAAGGTAGCGTATGGGGAGATTATTAAACTACCTAAGTGCACTTGTGCAACGAAACCTAAATATCTTAGGTCCCGGCGTGGGGTGAATTAGCAGCCCAGGACGCAGTTTCAGTACCACAGCCCTACTTTTCATTTACTACAAAATCACTTGTAAAACTATATGCTAAATGTGCACGATCCTTTTGTTTTAAAAATTAAAATGTTGCCAAAACACCTATTTCATGTGGTTATTAACAAACGACACCGTTTCACGTGTTACAACGTGACTACATTCGTTTGTGCAAGTGAATTCTCAACATTTCGATTTATCCTATTGAGTCTTTCTATTTTTCAGGTGGAGGCCGTCTAAGTCTTTTTCTCGAGCTCTTGAAAGTGATGGCTATAGAGATCTCAAGCAAGAAGTTTAGCTTGGTTACATTGAATCTACATCACAAGAAAGTATTGGAGAAAAGGAAAATGCAAGCGAAAGTTAAAAAAAAGTGACTGGATGGTAAAAAGGATAGATTAATATGTAATACAGAAACCTTAGCTATGAGGTATTTAATGCCTATTTATAGGTTATTACAAACGGAACTTCTTATCAGACACGACTTCAAATAATGCTAAATAGATACACATTTAAAAGAAAGCAAAAATTGATAATTCCTTTTTTTCAAAAGGTGTTGTGACCTTCCTAGAGGTGAACTACTAGATGAAATCTAAATGATTACTAAGCAAACACTAACGGCCCATTTGGCAAGTTGCCAAATGGTGAAAACTTTTGTTCTTTTGTTCCCAGAATCAATTTGGGAACAGAAATCCGTTTGTTAAAATTTTTGTGCCTGGTTGCAAAAAATTGTTCTCATGATCAGTTTTGGAACATAATCAGTAAGTAAAAAAAAGTAGCTTCTTGATTTTGGGAATAATTTTTCTATTTTTGATTCTTCTTGATTTTCTTTTTCGGTTTGCTGTTCTTCTTCTTCCTAGCCTGCCATTGGCCATATGTCACGCCTGTACCCCACGAAGCATGAACATCCGCTAAGGTCGAAAAGAGGTGCGACGCTCCGAGGATTGCGTCACCGACCCGTAAGCCCAAATCGGAGAATAAACAAACCTCTAGCGGAAACAGCATTATATGATATATATACACCCAAACTAAATACTTAGTAATCATGAGAAGCATAGATAATCAGCTATAGAAGAATAAGCCAAATATCGTCCTTTACAAACATATATATATACACTTTATTCATTTACACACAAAAAGATACATCATTTGGGCCCACGAAACAAAAAGGGATCTATGGCCTGGGTATAACATCTAACTATTGGTAAGAGGAAGTTACATCAAAAGGGGTCAGCTTCTATTCTTAGCACTGGGACCTATCCTAGGGTTCCCAATCTGGATCGGAACTCGAGGACTCAGAGGAACTCTCAGACTGCTCCGGCTCCTCCTCAGAACTCATAGCCTCCGACTCGGTCTCTGGCTCTGGGTCATGCTGCACATGCTCATCTACATCCATAGGCTCAGGGGCCTCAGCATCCGCCTGCTCAGGGATGGGATCCACTACCTCCGGCTCAAAAGCCAGTCCGCTTGACTCCTCGTGTTCCTCCTCGTCATCTACAATCTCATACTCGACACCAGAATCCAAACTATCCTCCATATCAATATCCACAACATCGCCGTCTGGACACTGCCAGTCCAACTGACCCTCTCCGACAAATGGGACATCGGCAGACCTAATGGGACCGAACTCGTCTCCAAAAGCGGTCCCGAAAACACCAAGCTAGATATTCGTGGGTCTCCTCATGTGCTAAGCCCACATCTACCCAAACTAATGTATAATGTCGTATGTACACCTCGTCATTCCCCACTGGATGGATGAACCGTCCTTTGTGGGCTCGATGCAGTGGGGATCCCAAAACGTAACGGTAGCGTCGTCAAAATTCATGGCCGAGGATGCGTAATATCGGTTTTACCACAACCGTGAGATAAACTCAGCAAGTAATAAACCCTAATCCTAAACTAGGCTAAAGTGCATCTCCAGAGGTAATTAAAACGCACAATTTCCTGAACCAGTAAATAAATCATGGTAAGTTCACATGGGTACACAGTCCAATTTCAATTCTCCAGCCCTGCAGGTTAGACTTTCAATACCATTATAACTCATCAGTAGTTAAATCGACCCGAAGGCCATGACCCAATGGTCATCACAGTTTAAATCGACCCGAAGGCCATGACCCAATGGTCATTACAGTTTAAATCGACCCGAAGGCCATGACCCAATGGTCATTATAGTTTAAATCGACCCGAAGGCCATGACCCAATGGTCATTAATTTAAATCGACCCGAAGGCCATGACCCAATGGTCATATTTTAATCTCAATTCATATAAAAACTAACGTGGAAATTCATACCAATGGGATTCACATTAATCGTCATATCACAATGTATCAAGCATGTTGGATTATAATTTTCAATCAATCAGCGTACTATCGGCAATTAATCCACAACTCAACATTTGTGTTCCGGTCCATTTGAGGCTCAACATGCCTAACTAGTCTCAATTATTAATCCCATAGACATGGCATCATTCCACAATGCCTCAACAAGTCCCAATTGGCCTCTAACAAGTCTAATTTCAAGTCAATACTCATTAATTCATTTAATGGCCACATTAGACAATTTAACACAAATTCGGTTCTATGAGGGACCACCCCTAAAACAGCCAGCGATTTGGCTCCAAATTAACTTCATAATATGCCATTAAGTCCCAATTAGGTCCTCTAATCAATCAATGCATAAAATGCACAATATTAGACCTTAATCTAGCCTAATCCTCTTAATTAAATCCCTAATTCGCACCATTAGGCTAATTCAAGGATTAGGTGTTTTACTCGCCTATTATCGACGCGAGCGACTGGAAGTAGCCGCCGACAACACGGCGAGCGGTATAATCGACGTATGGGGCCCAACGGCAAGCCGGGCGGGGTTCACGGCGGCTCCCAAGGAGACTCAAGGCCACCTTACCAAAACAGGGAGGCCGGACGGGCCGGGCCGGTGACGGAAAAGGGATTGCCAAGGCTAGGCCGGGCTTGGGGACGCGACGACGGAGGACGGCGGCGCAACACCGAGGCAGCCCGGCGGACGGGGCGTCCTCTACGTCCCGGCTGGAACGGCGGCCACGGGCGACGGGAGCGGGGAAAGTTGGTCGACGGGGCTGAGGGTGACGCCTGGGGACGGGACACGGCGGTTCAAGGCCAATAGGATCGGCGAGATTACTGCTCCCATGGAGATCAAAGAATCATGAAGAAACCAGAATCAAGTAGGATAATGGGAAGCGTGGAGGGAGAAGCCGGGCCGAGAGAGAGAAACGGAGAAGAGAGAGAGAGAAGGTCTCAAGGTAGAGAGAGTCTTGGGGTCAAGGGTGGTCAAAGCTATGAGTGGATTCCCATCAACTCATCCAAATTCAAACTTATCCAAAAGCAAGGGCAAATTGGTCAGTCCTCTAACTAAGGCTGACCAGGTCTGGTTGGCTTCACCTAACCATAGTTAAACCCCAAAAAAATCAATTAAAATTCGGAATTAAATAATACAACCTAGGGGCATTTTCGTAATTTTTCGGTCCCGGACCGAAATTCCAATTTTCGCACATACGCGTTCCATACGTGCGTGGCCAACATAATATGGCGTCGGATTCGCGAAATGAAATTTCTAAGCCCTCGGAAATCGTCCGCGAAATCCCGGGAATAAAATAATATTATTTTCCAATTTTTTGTCGAAATTCAACTTTTGGCCAAAACCGCTCTAAATCGTGTGGCCACCCCAAAATGACCTTGGTCGCGAAAAAATAACCTCGATCGGCATCCGAATCGGGTCTCGGTGTCCACGAGGGGCAAAACCGTCTTTTCTCAATTTATGCCGGATTTTCGGTTTTCGACGGCATGAGTCCCAAACATGAATGGCCACTCTAAATTGGCGCCCGTCTTGCGAAATAGTCGTAATTACCCTTGATATTTTGATGTCGAAGTTCGTGCCCAATATTGCGATCACAATAGCTCGTTTTGCGGTTTTAGGGTTTCTCGCTAACGGTGGGCTGTTTAGGTATTACAGCGTGTCGACCTAAGACTGTCCAGGAGTCATGATGGCCTCAATTTCGAACAACGAGAGGAATTATCACTAGTACCGGGGTCACGATCGTTTGGATTAAAATCGGGGTTATTTATCAGCGTACTTTCGGATGTGCGAAATCACTCGCGATCCGATCATCGTCGCTGAAAATATCGACCCGTCCTTTTCCTAAGATCGGCCTATATTGGTTCAAAATATTTCCTCGCGTTCGTTGAAATCGGCGCTCAATCGCGGTCGAGTTCTCGATCCACATACCTGATCCTATTTAGCCTTTCCTTTTTGGTTAGTATCCGTGAGTGATCAATTAAAGGCGAGACTTACTAAAATCACGAGAATTCACATACACTTTATTGGACTCGATAACGGATCAAAATTTCAGGCTGTTACAATTCTTCCCCCTTACAAAAATTTCGTCCTCGAAATTTGCACTTCAAACTTGCTCCTCGAACAACTGGGGGTGTTGACGTCGCATGGCTTCTTCGCTTTCCCAAGTAGCGCCTTACGTCGTGGTGCTCCCAAACTACCTTAACCATCGGGATGGTCTTATTCAAGTACTCGATCCTTCCGATCTTCAATCGACCGGTCTCTCCACGTACGACACCACGTCGTCCACATCTATTCCTCGTATCTTAGAAGCGTATGTCGGGTCCGGTTCATACTTCCTTAACATTGACACGTGGAAGACATTATGTACCTGGGACAAATTTGGTGGCAGGGCCAGCCTATACGCCATATCGCCAATCTTTTCCAAAATCTCAAATGGTCCAACAAACCTCGGACTCAGCTTTCCTTTCTTGCCAAATCGGGATAACCCTTTCATAGGCGACACCTTTAAAAATACATGGTCCCCAATTTGAAATTCCAACGTCGCTGCCTCCGATCGGCATAGCTCTTCCGTCGACTGTGGTCTGTCTTTAACCTCTCGAATAATCTCAACGACTTCCTTTGCTTGTCATACCAACCGGGCCCGTAATACTGCTTCCACTTGTCCCAACATCACGGAGTCCTACCGCTCCGCCATACAAAGCTTCAAATGGGGCCATCTGGATACTGGTGATAACTGTTATTATATGCAAACTCTACCAAATGCAATTTTCTTCCCATTTACCCCGAAATCCTAAAGACAAGCTCGCAAACATATCCTCGCCGAGTCGGATAGTTCTTTTCGATTGACCATCGGCCTGCGGATGGTAGTCGTACTAAACTGCACTTTTTGTCCCTAAGGCCGCCCCGGACTTTTCGTAAATTCGCTGTAAATCTTGGGTCACGATCTGACGTAATCGTCACTGGCACTCCATGCAGTCTGACAATCTGGCTTACATACAGCTCTGCATACTTTTCTAACTCAAAATCCTTGCGCACTGCCAGAAAATGCGCGGACTTAGTCAGTCTATCCACTATCACCCAAATAGAATCATGCCCTCTCTGGCTTCTCGGTAATCCCGTTACGAAGTCCATGGTGATATGTTCCCATTTCCACTCGGGAATTTCCAACGGTCGCAGCAGTCCTCCAGGTTTACAATGTTGTGCCTTTACCTGCTGACACGTCAAACACTTAGCTACATACCTGGCCACATCCGTTTTCATTCCGTTCCACCAATAATCTTTGCCGTAGATTCGATACATTTTCGTCTTTGCCCGGGATGGATCTTGTAATTCTTTGCGATGAGCTTCTCTTAATATTTCTTCCTTAAGCTCAGTATCATCAGGTACACACCATCGTCCTCTAAATTTCAGGATTCCATCCTCTGATACTTGGAAATCTGGTTTCCTTGTAGTGGCATCCATTTCCACGATTTTCTGAATCTCCTGATCCGTGGACTGCAGAGCCTTAATTTTAGTGCGAATCTCGGCTCGATTCTCAAAGTAGCCAGCAGATTCGACACATGGCTTAATTCAAATTTAAATTCCGAGTCTCGGAGCTTTTCCGAGAACGTCCCTCCTTGATCATCAAGTGCGCCATACTTGATTTTGCGACTTAGCGCGCATCCGCCCCTCGATTCGCTTTTCGAGGGGTGATACATGATGTCGCAATCATAATCTTTTAAAAGTTCCATCCACCCACTTTGCCTCATATTTAACTCTTTTACGTGAGAATAGGTATTTGAGGCTCGGTGATCCGTATAAATCTGAAACTTTTCCCCACATAAATAATGTCTCCATATTTTGAGTGCAAACACAATGGCAGCTAACTCTAAGTCATCGTCGGATAATTCAACTCATGTGGCCTCAAGCGGCGTGGACGATATGCAACTACTTTCCCATGCTGCATTAACACACAACCAAGCCCTTTGAGCGAAGCATCTTTGATATACCTCGAATCTACGGGTCGGAGGGATAGTTAAGACCGGAGTTGTTGTCAATCTATGCTTAAGCTCCTGAAAACTTCGTTCACACTTGGCCTTCCTCCATTTGGGAGAATATACTGATTTCGCCTTACCCACTTGTCCATACTTTCATGATCCATCTTGTTTGGACCTTCTATATAAAACGTTTAAACTGCATTTGGTTGTCCGGATAAAAGTCAAGATAAGACATTTTTATCCTATCTTGTGTTTGGTAGTTGTCCAGGACAAAATAACGGGAGTATAGTCAGGATAAAATAATCTTAGGAGGGAGGTGGGATAAAATAAAATAATAAAATAATCTTAGGAGGGAGGTGGGATAAAGCCGGATAAGATTTCTCAAGAGAGCAACATACGAGAAAACTAATTTTTCCCACAATTACAGCCTCTCCTCCGCGCCTAGCCGCCTCTCCACCATGCCCAATTGTCTCTCTAGCGGCAAGGTGCCTCTCCATGTTTAGGGGTGTCAATAGGATCAAGATAAAAAATCGGATTGGGTTTTCATGATATACGACCCGACCCGAAACATTGAATATATGTCTTGGACCATGGTGCCCAAACAATACCCGAACATGATATAGCCGCATAATCGGGTCAGGTCGGATTTGTGTTTAGAGGTTTACCAATCATTTCTTGTGGTCGATTCTTTTTCTCAAGCCCACGTCCACCCATTTATTCTTATGTGTGCTAGCATGTTAATTAAGTTAGGATTCACATGCATAGATGAAATTCCTTTAGAATCTAACAAAATAAAGTTGTTCAGAAGGTCCTTAATTGAGATTCTGGAAAGCTTCACAAACTTTGAACATGATTTGGGTGATCAATTCCAAATAATTCGGACAAGGTCTGATTGGGCCTCAACAACTGTTCTGAAATGAGTCAAGCATGTAAATTAAACTTCTACCTAAAATTAGAGGGCTCTTTTGCAAAAACTCAAAAGACAAAAAATGAAGAGCACGTGTTGGGCTATGAAGGATGTAATGAAAAAGGAACCAACTGGACCTCATTCATGGACTGTGAAGGGCAGAGTCTAGTAAGCTATGGAGAATGCCCAAGCCTATAATATTCTAGATAGCAAATGCATCAACATAACTACGACCACCAAGATCATTCGCAAAATAACCAAGCCACAGATCTTAAAAGTCCTGCTTATTACGAGAAAGCCTTGCTCTATGTCTCAGCTCAGCCTTTTTCCACCTAACAAATAGATGGCACAACGAAAAAAGCGTATTTACCTGCAATATAGAAGTAATATTTCAATCAGCCAGATGCAGCTGCCACAAAGAATTATATCTTAATACTTGAGTAGGAGGGAAATGATGTGCAGACACATACCAAGATCACGATTGCAACAACCAGTAGAGGCCCTGACCAGAGTGTCGACAGAAATAGTCCATGCGGATCAAAATAGTTCTGGGTTGCGAAGCTCTTCCAGTTGTCTCCCAAAAATTTATTCAGCCTCTCGGCAAGATAAACACCGCTCACTGCACAGGATCAGTAAAAACAGGACTTGAAATTCAAAACAGACTTAGTATGAGATAAACTAAAGGAATCATAACTTTTCTTCCACCGGCACATAATAGCTGCACAAGCATAAAATGAGCATCTCATTTTGAAAAAAAATGTACCAAGTAGATGATGAAGAGATTTTCATAAACTTTCCCACAAAGGTTCATTAAGAAACACTCTTTATATCGAGTAATTTGCAAGGATGTGGAATTACTTTCTGTGGACAACTTTCAGAGGATGAAAATTCTAAGGCTTTGGAGAGATGAATGGAAATATGGTCAGACCAAATTGTAGCTTTAACCATGATAAACCTGTTTAAGATTATGGAGGAGATGGGTTACTGTATTTTCAGAAAAGTTTCATTGAAGGAAGTGCTTGGTGAATATGAAAAAGTGCTTATTCTGCAGCCCCTACTCGTCAATTTCCCACTACTGCTCTTCAACTCTCATGTGGATGCTAAACCCGCAACCAACAGATGCCACACCATGAACTCAACCTCTATCGTAGAAAAAAAATCAAATAACGCCCAAAAGCCCGAAATTCTGTGAAACTCCTTTCGACGAGTCTACAAAAGGTACGAAAGAAACTCGATAACCAAGAGCCTCTAAGCAGTCATCCGACTTACCCAAATCTTCACGCCCCAAGCCATTCACATCCGAATACTCTGACACAATCTGCTTCACTCCGCTCTGCACAATTTTCCACCAAACAAAATTTTTGGAACTTAATTTCCAAATTCATTACGCAAGCATGACAAGATTGGCCATGAATGGCGGAATCGCAAGCGAAACGCGAGGATTACCTCGATCTCCAAAATGCACCGGCTCAGCAGATCTTCCAGGTCGGCCGGGGACAAATCCGGCGGCGCCAACGCCGTCAGTCCACTTCTCCCCCCAGTGCTCGAAAACAACACAGCCAACGCAAAATCGGCGGCCGGGGACCCGCTTTCATTCACGAAATCGGGAGGGAGTTAGGGTTTGCAGGGACGAGGGAGGGGATGACGATGCGATCTGCTACAGAGAGAAAGCGGGGCTTTGGAAGAAGTTACGTTCCGGGTGGGCTTGGAGCAAGAAGACCAAATGGTTCTTGTTTGTTTCTAGTGGGCTTGCTTCGGGCCGGCTCGGGTTGATCCAAAACAAGTTGAAGTCTTATTTTTACTGTTACCCAAACAAGTTAAAGTTCAACCTAACCCAATATAAAAATTTCATGTTTGGATCGGGTCGGGCCAGGTCGGGCCAGATCATATTTCAGCGAGTTCTTTTGACAGCCCTACTCTCCGCTGTGCCTAACCGCCACTCTAGTGCCGGTGACTAGCCCATGGGAAGATGAGCAAAACTAGGAGTAGATTTGATGAATGGGGAAGATTTGTTACATGTTTTCTTCTTGATTATGGGATGTTATGTCATTCGGAACAAGAAAGTTGATGTTAATTTAGTGTTTGATTCAGATAAAATGTTGGGTCATTCTGAGATTTATTTTCATCTTTCTGTGCTTCTACTGAAGTGAGATGTTAATTTAGTGTTTGATTCACACGTTTGTTCCTCACTAAGCAACTGGATTGGGGCACATTCCCTGATATTTTTGCGTAAACAAAGCTGCAAGCAAGAATTTGCAGTGAGTGAAAAATGGGATTAATTTCTCCTTCACGTTGTGCCATCACTAAGCAACTGAATGGGAGCACACATTTTCACGTTGGAAGGCTTTTGCATTATCTCTATTGGCCAATTAGATTTTGAAAAGAAACATGAGATGAACTTCTTCTTTTACTGCTCTCATAAACATATCGACAAAAAGAAGTGCAATTTTTGTCATATTTTGCCACAAAGAATAGTTTATAATAATACTAAATCAGCGAAGATATTTTTATGATGATAACATCCATATGAAATTGCACTTCAAAGGGGCATATATATCTTTATATTGATATCCAGTTTCTATCAAACAATAGACATGATAGGTTATATATTAATCCAACTTTAAATCCATAGTTCACCAAATAATAGATATAATATGACAAAATCCTAGAATTTCTTATCATATCCTATCCAGTCATATTTGATTAAAAATCCGGACACCCAAATGCAGCCTTATTGAACAAATTTGCAAAATCTGAAGGGGAAATTACCCTAGAGGAGCATACCGTCTTTCTCCTTTGCTAATTTTCACGGTATGTATTTTGTCATCCTTCTATGATTGTATCTCATGAATTTATCAACATTGCTTACGCCCTCTCTCATGGCTTAAACTTTAGTTTGGAGCGCATAGTTCTGGCTACTCTTTATAGGTCTTTGTCCAATACACAATCTTCTATTTGCAATGCGCATCCCGATCTCTTTTTTTGGTGCATTATGGTTTCTCCTTGGCTGGGTACGATTATATTCTCCCGACTTATTTGGTAATCCAATACCCCTACCCAGTGAAGTGAAATCCATTTTCGAGCGTCTAAAAGGGATCCAGGATTCTGGACATGTTGTCGCCCTGTCAAGCTTCTTCTTGCTGGCTTTTCCTCTTTCGAGTGTTTCTTGAGACGCATTTTACTCCTCTTGGAATTCACCTTTGACGTTGTCGAAATCGATCAAGTGTTTTATGATCATGATGACATGGATCTTGAATTGAGCGGGATGTGTTATGTGGTGAGCGTGTCGCAAGTTTGCCTAGCATTCGCGCCCAACAGTGCTGACGCCGACGTTGACGTCTACGGCAACATACAACTAAGGACACTTGAGGTGATCTATGATGTGCTCGGGGGAGAAATTGGGTTTGGCGCCAAGGGTTGTTCCTGAGATGAGCACGGTTGACTTGGGTTGCATTGGGAGTGTTCGGAAGAAGAGGAAATCATTCGAGGTGCTTTACTAGTAGTTGCTTGGTTTGAGGAATAACAATGAATGTCATTCTCTTTGTTACTTCAAGTCGAAAACTGCTACAATCGTGATTGTATGATGTGGTGACTTTTTGTGAGTATTCGTTCTCCATTTGAAGAAGAGATATGATATGTAAATTTATAACGGTAGTGCCATTTTATTGAGTCGTAACGTGATAATCAGAATTATTCACGAGATCATACCCCTACATCATGCAACACCTGGTATTCATTTGAAACTTTACATAGCGAGTCTGGTGGTCCATTTCGTGGGGTTGCCTAGAAATCAAATCCAATTGAACAAGATGAGATGTTACATCGATTTCTTATATAAAGCACAATTTATTTATAGATCAATGACGGCATGACAAGTATGCCATGCCAGGTGATGATGTTCGTATGACGCGGATGCATGAATCCTAGGGCTATGTGTACAAATGTGTAGTCGGACTATAGCTTTAATCATGTTGGATGATACAAGATGCATGTTTTGAGATGATAGAATCAAAAATTTGGGTGTGGACCGTCATTGAGGACGCACTCGCTCCTGGCGCCCGATTTTTCTATAGTACTAGATTTGGAAAGTTTAAAATAGTTTTTCGTGGAAACATTCATGAACTTTTAAAGTATGTTTATGGAAAACATGAACATACAGGGGACCTAGGGTTTTCGTATTGGATTTCGACTAGGAGTCAATCCGGCTTTAAGTTCAATCTATATTGCGTGCAATTCAGTCTTGTCGTGTGTTTGGCATGTTTCGACATATTTGGAAAAATCTCGACATAGTAAGCCAACCAGAGCCAGAGGGGAATCAGCGTGGCCACCCTAGGCCGATTTGCTGTTTTCCATTTTTTTTGTGTTCTCATCTGATGTCGTCTAATATCGAGTTCGTTCGGGATTCGCGGGGCATTAAAAATCTTGCCATGCTTAGTTTCTTTTTATTCGCTGGAATCGCAATATCGACGATGGATGTTATGTTCGCCCCACTTCCTAAATATCTAGCCTCCGTTGCTGTAGAAATGAAGACCGGGCTTAATGACTGCAAAGACTTGTTTCTTCATAAGTGTGGAAGATTTCACAAATGTATGTGAAAGAAGAAATTCGATTCGACTGGTTGGGGAAAAGATAGATGAATTTGCCATTGACTTGAGCTGTCTAATCTCGGAAAAGTGAATTGCATACTCATTCATCATAAACCCGACAAAAGACTAGTGACTCGACTCTTAGATGGGAATGACATTATTAACACCAGATGACGCATGTCAAAATAGGGATACTTTATGATAAGAATGTCAGACTTCCATAAATTGGATATTGATTGAAAGCTCTCCATTGGGTTTTTTTTATGCATGTCAATGTTGGTCCAAAAATTATCAAACTTGAGAAATCCTACATGAAAAATTGAAGTGCCCTCATACGGTTTGTTTCATTTATGATGATGTCTTTCTTCTGTTTTAAATATGATAATGGGATAAACATCCTTTTATTGCTAGGAAAAGTTTGCTCCCCTCTTCGTGAAAATGAGATCTACCGCCCAGCAGAATAATCTATCAAGACTCTTACTGATTATTAAAACACTTAAATAGATGTACATTTTTATGATTTTTCTTATTAAATTTAACGATGTTAATTTTATTGCTTCGACTGATATTATGTTCTCCCCTCTTCCCAAATATCCGGCCTCCGTAGCTGTAGCGATGAAGACCAGATTTAATGACTTTTAAGACTTGTTTCTTCATAAATGTGAGATTTCCGGAGAGGCATGATCTGACGTGTATGAAAGAAAGAAATTTGATTCGTCTGGTTGGGGGAATAATAGAGGAATCCGCCATTGACTTGAGCTGTCTAATCTCGGAAGAGTGAACGGCGTATTCGTCCATTTTAAACCCGACAAAAGTCTGGTGACTCGACTCCTAAATGGGAATGACGTCATTAAGATCAGACGATCCATATGAAAATAGGGATACATTATGAATAAGAATGTTAGATTTAAATGAATTAGATATTGATGCTCTTGACGAAAACTATCTAAGGACACCCTCTGATTGGGTTTTTTATGCAATTTAATGTTGGTCAAAAAATGATCAAACCTGAGAAATCCTAAATAAAAAATGAAGTGCCTACGTACGTTTTGTTTCATTTTCATATCAAAGTGCCGTATGGTTGTGTATGAAATTTTCGACAGCATTAATTACTCAACAGTGATTGATGCAAGCTCTATTATATGATGATTAAAAATTTGGTTTTTGTGTTTACTAATTGCTAATCATATTGTATTGAATTAAATGAATAGGCAACTCTGTTGATCTTGTAAGTAAGTTCTTCTTTTTCATTGGGAACCGTTATTTAATCTATAGTAATAAAGTTTCTCGGATCCAAAGACAAGTGCTTGAATTATATTTAAGAGTTTACTAACCTAAGGAAATATACAAAGATGATCATACAACCATAGGGTTGGTGAAATAGGTTAACACGTTGGAGGATTTCCGGCTCGGCAACTGTAGGTCACTCGTATGAATCCCACCAACTGCGTATAAATTGCTCTAGGTCAAAGGTGTCCACTTGACCGGTTTATGAAACTTGCAGAGTGTTTCATGACCCTGCAAATCATATAATTATTACCAATGTGTTACCAGATAATTTCTTTCTTCTGTTTTAAATATGATAAAGGGATAAACATACTTTTATTGCTAGGAAAGTCCGCTCCCCTCTTCATGAAAATCGGATTTGCCGCTCATCAAAACAATCTATCAAGACTCTTGTTGATTGTTAAAACACTTAAATAGATATACATTTTTATGATTTTTCTTATTAAATTAAACGACATTGATTTTATTGCTTCGATGGATGTTATGTTTGCCCCTCTTCCTAAATATCCAGCCTCCGTCACTGTAGAGATGGAGACAAGATTTAATGACTTTGAAGACTTGTTTCTTCATAAATGTGGAAGATTTCTTAAGAGGCACGATGTGTTGGATATGAAGAAGAAATTTGATTCGTTTGGTTGGGGGGAAACATAGAGGAATCTGCCATTGACTTGAGCTGTCAACATCGGAAAAGTGAATTGCATTCTCATCCATATCAAACCTGATCGATAAAAGACTGGTGACTCGGCCCCTAGATAGGAACATATGATCCACATCAAAATAGGGATACTTTATGATCTGAATGAATTATATTTAAGAGGTAACTAAGCTAAGGAAATATATAAAGACTAATTAGAGTCACGGTTCCCACTCCAAAAGGAGGAAGCAAAATGTTCAATTTTGTACCGACCAGATGAATCAAATTTTTCTTCCATATCCATCGAAGTGCGCCTATTTTAGAAGTCAACTACATTTACTGAGAAATGAGCTGTCAAAGTCATTAAATGTGGTCCCCATGGCTAAGGAATTGAGGTGGAATGTGCCGACAGAGGGGCGAACAAATCATCCATCGAAGCAATGAAAATGAATATCATTCAATTTAATACGAAAAATCATAAAAATGTATTTTTATTCAAGTGCTTTAAGAACCAACAAGAATCTTGACAGATTATTCGAATGAGTAGTAGACCTCACTTTGAGCTTGGAGGGTACGTGGGGCCCAAATTAAAGAGACTCGAAAATCTTGTTTTACTAAACCCCGACGTTTGCCAGAGGCCTATAAGAATGGACATCGGACACACAACTGCAAAAGCATTTCTGTGAGTTGTGAAGGCGACTGATATTACCACGCTAAAGGGAAGAAGAAGAAGATGACGACGGTGGCTTCACCTTGTTTCTCTTTCCTCATCAAGATCTTGCTCCATGTCTCTCTCCTTTGTCTTCTGTGCGTCGTCCATGGAGATGGAGCTGATGAGATCACCGTCCCAGTCAGCTCTCTTTTCCCTTCTCCCAACTGCAAAGCTTCAACTTCCAATGGTTCTCTCTCTCTCTCTCTCTCTACTTATCATAATAATATGAACAAGGTCATCAACTCCAGTGTACTTAAACAATTTCCGTTCAAGCTGAACCTTGATTAACCCGAATACTTCTCTTTCTATTCACAGTGAACTCCACCGTGAAGCTGGCTCATAAGCACGGTCCGTGCTCCCCACTTTTCAAGGGCGAACCTGTGAACCACACGCAATTACTGCTTGAAGACATCGCCAGGGTGGAGTGGATTGAATCCAAATACTCTGGCGCCGACGCCACCAACAGCCCAAAAGACTCAGCCGTCAGCCTTGAGGCCAAATATAATCCTAACGCCGCAGGCTACTTCGTGACAATAGGTGTTGGCACGCCAAAGCAGGACATGACCCTCTTGTTTGATACGGGAAGCGCGCTCACGTGGACCCAGTGCAAACCATGTGCTGAGTCTTGCTCTAAGCCAATCTTCGATCCCTCTCGGTCTTCATCCTATGCCAACATCTCTTTCTCTGATCCATCTTGCCTTCTGCTTCGTTCTGGCACTGGTAACCTCTTAGAACTTTTCACCTGTTACAGATATTTTTCATCTTGATATTAATTTCAGGTTGCTCCGTGGACCATGCAGGTCATGTACCTCGCCCCAGCGGTTCCACATGCAGTTACAAGGCGACGTATCTTGGCGGAGCCTCCTCGGAAGGTTTCTTTGCAACAGAAACTCTGACGTTATCACGAACCGACGCAATCACCCGCTTCAAGTTCGGGTGCAGTCAGAAAAGCGAAAAGGTCGAGGGATATGCCGGACTGTTGGGGCTCGCCCGCGACGAGATTTCATTCTTCGATCAAAGCGCGACCAAATATGGCCGGTCTTTCTCATATTGCCTCCCCTTCATCGAGCTCCACTGGCTACTTAACCTTGGGCACGGGCAGCAGGACATCCGCCTCAGTCAGCTTCACGCCATTAATAACGATCCCAAGGAGGCCACTATTCTACGGCATCAAGATAACAGGAATCAGTGTCGGAGGCAAACAGCTCGATATAGAGGAGACCGTGTTCTCAACTACTAACACTGTCATTGACTCAGGAACCACGTTCACGCGATTGCCCACCAAAGCATACGATGCCCTGCGCTCAGCTTTCCGGCAGGGGATGTTGAAATACAAAATGTCCGATCCAGCTCCTCTCCTCGACACTTGCTATGACTTGCGCGGATCCACCAGTGTCACTGTCCCAAGGATCAGATTCTCCTTCAGCGGATCAGTTGAGGTCGACTTGGACCTTCGCGGTGTGTTGTTTGGAACCAATGAAAAACTCTGCCTGGCGTTTGCACCGAGCCACCCCAACACGGATCTCAGCATCTACGGGAACGTACAGCAGAGGACATTCGAGGTGGTGTACGATGTGGCCGGAGGGCGGATTGGTTTCCGCGCTAAAGGCTGTTCCTAAGCATTGTCTCGGAGCTTCCAACACAAAAGGGACAGAGGAATTTGCCCGTTATAATGTACTTCAAATAAAGTCCTAGACAGTTGAATCGAGGCATGTAATATCTATCGTTGCGTATTTTGAAAACTACGTCGGACACTAATGATTTGATTTCATCTCTCTTAGTTCGGCGCCTCTCTACTCTGAGGTACTCTGTCTATGTCGGTTTCATTTTTGATTTCTTTGTTGAATGTCTTGATTTCGGTATTGCTGACTGATTCTCTTGACCATACATCGGAGGATAACAGATACTGTATCAACTATCAAGCCCTGACTTTTGAGCCACAAAATCATCGATTAACATTAAAGATTGAGTGAAATGGAAGACAGTGAGTTAGGTACTGTCGTATTGTATATCTTTAATGGAAATTGGGATTTGGTGTGGTATATGCAAAAGCTTTCCCAGTAATATATTTGCTGGGTTGATAATAGGTAAGTCAAGTTTCTCACCTTCTTCAGCAGCTAATTTTCTATGGAAGTAGGGATGCTATTTTTCTAATGTTTAGACGTACTTTTTTTTTTTTTTTTTTTTTTTTTGGGGGGGTGTCAAAGAATGTATTTTGAATCAATGTATTTTGGCTGTCTTTTGTTTGAACTATTTTGCTCTACAAGCTGCAAGCTATTCGACATTTTTTTTTCTTGTAGTTCTGTGCTTGTGTCTTGTTGGGCTGCTATCACATTCTTACATGAACCTGTTATAAACGTGTTATAAATGAGTGGAGATGGTGATGCTCTGTGGTTATCTGTATGTGCTTCTCTGTCTCTCTCTCTCTCTCTCTCTCTCTCTCTCTCTCTCTCTCTCTCTCTCTCTGTTGTTGGTGATGACAATGAACTGGTAAGAAGGGACTGTCCGCGAACACTTTGTTTTTTTATCTCCCCCAATAAGAAAGCAGACACAGAAAATGAAAAAGAGATCGAATCAAACACCGATTCTCTGTTGTTGCGACTTTTGGATGGTTTGTCCATGAGCCTGCGTACTGCACTTCAGTTCTTTAAGGATACAAGGGGCAGGGGGATTTCACCTGATGTTGGTAACGTACAATACACTGATTAACGGTTATTATAGGTTCAAAAAGATGGACGAGGCAGAGAAGCTGCTTTGTTGGAATAGATTTGCCTGCAATTGTAGTGATTATAGGTACTGTGTTTTGTTAGTGTCCTTGTCGTGAGCTTGATAGTTGGCCAAGAAGACAATGGAATTAGATGAAGGCTAGGGCAGGGCAAAACACTTGCTGACATTCAAAGTGGTGGGAGCTTTGCTATTCTCTTATGGGTCTTAAATTTATGTCTATGTATCTTCAACTCTTTTGGAGAAGTCATTCTGCTTCGGTTATGTTTCTCAGAGAGGCATTTGCTGGGGGACACGAAGGTGCAAAGACAAAGTTTGGAATGCACCACTTTGATGTATAGGTTTGTCTTTCGCCCATTTTTTGGCTGTCTCTTTGTAAGCCATCGCATTATTCTGACATGCTACTCTAGATTTATTGGTGGCGCTGTGCTTCATGACAGGTCCATTGCTGAGACGAAAACACAGGAAAAAAACCCCGGTATCTATTCTAGCAGCATATCTTAATGCTCTGACTGATCAAGGTGTACATGGTATGTCAAATTATAGAAGGATTTGTTGCCATGCAACTGCATGCAGCCAATAAGTCATTGTTCTTCAACAGTAAACTGAAAAACTAGGAAATGGTAGCTTCACAGTGCTTTATTTGTTTCCTGCAAACTACATGCTAAAAGAAAATGAAGGATAAGGCCCTTTGCTCCTACACAGAAGACAAAAAGGGTGTGGAAAATGTTGGAAATTTGGAACAAATTGATGGGTGAATGAATGAGAAATTGATGCTCAAAGAATATCCTTGAGTTGAAAGTGGGAAGTGAAAAGCACTAGTCCCACATTGGAAAAGAAGAAGGCTATTGAGTGCTTTATATACGATTTACACTTATTTGAAGTAGTAACTATCAAAAATTAAAAATTAGGGTGCAAAATTTGACGCCACAATAGTGCAATCATTTCACTTGATGTCGAAGATAAATAGCTGTTTATTTTAATCGAATAACGACTTGTTTGTTTGTGCCTTATATTTCAGATTTGTTAAAACTTGATTAATTAGGGACAAGATTTTAGTCCACCCAGAACAATACTCAAGAATTACCATGTTCAATTTGTCTTCCTCATCTTCACACTTGTGTGGGGAAAAATGGTTCATTTGAAAGATATCTGATGATTGAAGACAAATGTTATGACAGGTGATGGAGTGGTGGTTTTTTCCATGTCTGACGTTCCTTTGGGATTTGGGATTTCGCAAAGGTCAACCCAGGATTGTAGGAAGTTGGATCCAAATGGGCTTGTCGTGCTTCATCAGGCTGATATTGGGGAGTACTTGAGGATGGAGGATGAACTTTAAATGAGGGTTTGCTTATACATAGGGTTGTTCTGTTCCTATTGTTCAGATCTTTGTAAGGGCATTGAATGACCATGATCTTGAGAAATAGAAGAATTGTATTATCTAGTAACTCATTTTTTTCCTTTCCAATTTCGTGGAATGGTTACTTCGTTGGTTGTGCACCATGTCGATTTCTCTTATATGCTCTAAGAAATGTATTATTTTGATATTGTGGAGTGACTTTAAGGTTATTACAGATATTATTGTCATGGACATCGTTTAGGATGCCGAGATCTGCAAGTCTGGTAGATCTTCTTTATCATGTCACTATGCCCGAATTTAGCCAACTCCTGTGTTCAGCTTTTTAAGTTGAATTTCATACTTTTGTAATTTCAAATTGTTTGTGATATTTAAGCTAATGCCATTTGAATTTGCTTGTCAAATGAAAGTGGTCTAGAAAATTGATTGTCAACCAAAACGTAAACATTGTCTGCGGAAATTATGGCATGAATCATGAGCAACAGCTGAAAACTTATATAAAAGAAGAAATATAGAACCACCAAAACGTATATCCTGCGATGAGCCTGAAACCATCGAGCATCCAATTCTGTGTCTTTGCTGGTGCAAGTGTGTGTGGTTTTGAGCTGCAACATTGAAGTGGAGAGGAGCACAATCCAGACTTTTGACAAATGTTTGCTGCTACAGATTGACAGGAAAGATTTGACAAAGGATGACCTTGGAGTTGTAGCACTGTTGAGAAGAATTGCCTACACATACCGGCACATATGGGAAGCTAGAAATGCTGTTGTTTGTCAAACGAAGCCTGTTGATCCTGAGGGAGCGATTGCAACAATTGAGAGGTCTTTGAAACAGCTTGTCATATAAGAAAGGAATTCCCCATTTTCTTTGGGGCAACTGCTTGTATCTACTGTTGGGAAGAAACCACCATGGTTGTAGCTACTTCAATTTGTAATGTAAGTTCATGACAGAATAATTAAATAAATAAAAAATTAAACAGGAAAAGTAAAAGGGTTAGCGGTTCTAGCGTCGATGTCAGGTTTGATTTCCAATTCCATTAAATCAGGAACCGATCTTGACCAGCTAAGACAAAGGGCTTTTAGAATCCTAATATGTAACTCATTCATTTTTTAGAACCAATCACTCAAGAATCTAACAACTAGTAGTCTGTGACGGTACTAGTAGAAAAGGATGAGGTGATTGGTCATTCTGGACTGACGGTACTAGTAGAAAAGGGTGAGGTTTCGGTCATGCCTAGAAGCGTGCTAGCGAAGGTTTGGCTTTCAATCGCTTGCAATACAACTCTGGTTGACACTCCCCTGGTTCTTAAATGTTCTGTCATTTCGGGCAAAAATTGTGGATGAATTTATAAATCTACTTCTAACTTTGATTAATAAAAGGAGCGCTAAAAAATACAAAAACTTTTATCAAGTCTTTGGTTTGAACTATTATAAACATACGCTCAAAGGTTTACATTTTCGGCATTGAATAGAATCAAACTTACATTTGGTTATTATAATAAATTGTCTTATTTATTTACTCATCCCCATCCCCACTCTATCGACTCCTGTCATCAACACTTCTTTGGCATTCTCAGGTTTTTTGATCTGCAAATATCTTCAGCTATTCAGAATATTCAAGTGTCACCGTGAAAAGAAAAAAGGAGAAAAGACCGGTATTTCGGAACGCAAAGTTATTTTGGGTGAAATTGTAATTGCCGTCTCCCTCTTTATCATTTCGCGCATGAACTCGTTACTCACTGGGAAAGAATAGCGTTCGCAAAATCCATGGCTTAGAGATTTGCCTGTGTATGACATTCACACTTGAGGGCCATTTAAACAGTGAGGAAGATCTCATGTGAAGTAGTTGCACCATCACTCTGAAAGTTTTCGCCTGAACACCCTCAAAGTGTCATGATTATAGTTTCTTCGCAAACATGTCTGAGAGATTGGCTATGATGGATTCTGAGAAAACTTGAAACGAACAAGCCAGTGAGAATGTCCGAAACAGGCTTCGTCAACACATTTGTACCAATACCATACAGTTATGAAAGCACAAGCTCAGCTTAAACTTCGGGTTGTATCAAAGGTGACATATGGGCAAGGAACGTACACGTACCTGGACGCATCCGATAATGTAAATTGCAGAGTAATGACGGCCGTGAACAAGCATGTCTGCCACCACTGCGAGGGGGACGGTCATGGACATGCCGAGTGTCGTAACCAACGGAGTTGCCCAAACAATCGATAGGGCCCTGTTTCAACATTTTCCGACATTACTCACGAAATAATGGGGCCACTTATAGATAGAAAGCAGTGGCTAATGTTGAGGACAAGAAAATGTGTAACCGCCAATTGGAATTTGGTGAAGTCTATGAGAACTTCGGAACCATTAGTAACGGGTACGACGTCGTTTATCCATCTCCTACCCAAAAAGCGTACTGAACTTTATCTAAACCATATTCACCTATGGTAAATTAACTGACCCTTCTTGAAACAAGAATGAGTGCGACATACGAAAAGTAATCCAAAAGAACACTCCCCACGGAGCCATTTAAAACCAAGGCTCCACCAACAGATGTCGATGGCGGGAAGCTAAAAGTTTCTGTTATGTAAGCAGTAGAAAAATATGATGCATCTGGGGGATTCATCAACTAAAATACAAATCATCGAGGAAAGACGTTTGAAGAACCAAAACCGGGAGAGTGGGCTTTAAATTTTTTAGGCACGAAATTGAATGCTAAATCTTTTCAATAACTAAGGTGAGCCAGCCAGCTCGCGTTCCCCATCCACCCAGATTATTCAAAACCACAGCTTTGTCGGAAAAATTCATGCCAATTAACTGTCAAAACTAAATCCAGCTCAGTTTTTTCCATTGCAGAAGATAAGCAGAATAAGTTTCTTTTCAGTTCTGCTTCCGCACCATTCACTAGTTACCAAGCCACCAAAGGCCAAGAAGAGTGAAGAGGCCAATGTATCCGAAAAACTGGTGCACACCGACCTTCTCTCCCTCTGACCCTGCAAACTTCTTTAGCAGCATTGCACAAGACCCAGGCAGTTATAGACAATGAAAAGAGAGTAAAAGTACTATGCAAATCCTGATTTTGAGGCAAAGATTTTCACCAATGAACAAACCATATAATACTGCTGACAGAAGGCCAAAAATGTTCCCCATGATTGTGTGATCTTTTTATCCTTGGCAACAAGAACAGTTGGAAATATGAAAACATGCGGAAGATGATAGGTTTCTTTGCAAAAATATCCGAGAGATTGGCTACGACGAATCCTGCAAAAACCTGAAACGAACGAGCTGGTGAGAATGTCCAAACCAGGCTTCGTTGATCAACTTCACCAATTCACAATTTTTTTTGAAAGCACAAGTTCGGACTCTTATTCAATTTTCTGCTACATTTTTTTGAGCTATTCCTCCAACTATCAATGAAAAAAAAAAGAGTAATGATCCTCTTGAATTTTTTTTTTTTTGCCACTTTTTTTTTTTTTTTTTTTTTTTTTTTTGCTTTTTTTTTGCAACTCTTTTTTTTTTGCGATTTTTTTTGCCCTTTTTTATGAATTCAAGTACAATTTACTCACCAAAAAAAAACAACTTGTAGATAGAAACCCTAAATCAAAAATTGAAAACAAGAAAAGAACAAATTTAGAACCCTAATTCTATTAATAATCAAAACCATTAGTAAAAGTAGGCTCGTTTATCCATCTACTACACAAAAAGCAAACCAAACTTCATCTGAACCATATTTTCAACCGTGGTAAGTTTTACTGACCCTTCATGGAACGAAAATGGGTGAGACATACCAAAAGTAATCCAAAAGAACTTGTGATTGGTAATTTAAAACCAAGGCTCCACCAATAGATGTCGATGACGGGAGGCTAAATTTGGGCTCAATCCCCAAAGCATGTAGTGGCCATCCTGCATGAGGCAAACATCTCTGAGAAAAGTTTCTGCTATGGAAGCAGTAGAAAAATGTGATGGAATGGTGAGAACTATCAACTAAAATACAAATCATCAAGGAAAGATGTTTGAAAAACCAAAACCGTAAGGTTGGGCTTTTAAACTTTTAGGCATGAAATTAAATGCTAAATCTTATCAATTACTAAGGTGAGCTAGCCCTAATTCTAATCCAACTAGGAAAATTCTAAAATAATCTTAATTCTCAAAAAATTCATCCAAAAACAGAAAAAGGCCTCAAAGTTTCATTCAGAAGATAACGGAAAAGTTTGCTAAAAGTTCGTCATCGCTCACTACTAAACCAGTGGCCAATTGAGTGAAGAGGCGTTTTATATCGTCCAAAAATTTGAGCCACCTACCGGAGTCCATCAATTCTAAGTTTCTTTAGCAGCACTGAATCAAAAGACCCAGGCAGTTAAAGACAATGAAAAATCTTTAAAAAAGAACCAGATTAAATTCCTAATTTTGAACCATGATTTCACCTTGAACAAACCATTTAATACTGCTGACAGAAGGCCAAAAGCGGATAGAACAATAATTGTAGCACCTTTTCGATAGGGTTGGATGTCAAGAACAGAAGGTATCAGGAAAAACACACAAGATATATCACACAGACATGACGTAATAAAAGGAAAGCATTCAGTTAATTGATGCATGTGAAAAGGTAATTGTTTAGCTGCAATGTGAATTTGGCATAAAAGGTTACAATGGACCATCTTCCAAAAGGAATATAGCGGCTCTTGTGGAGAAATGCAGACTCAACTTTTCCTGCATCCTCAACAAGCTCGTTACACACCAAATTAAGTAGAAGAGACATCACTAATATTTTCGAAAAAGTATCAGTTATTTTCACATTCCAATGCAGACTCCATATCTTAGTTGTGCAAGTTCCCTATCTTTCACTTCATTTGGGGACAAAATTGGTGTACACCGGAGCATGCAAGCTACCAAAGTATTATTTTTCACAAAAGTTTTAGGATATTGGCATTAGGAAATTCAAATATGCTCTTCTTCTCTAACTAAATAATGGAAAAAACTTCATCTTGCAAGCAAAACCATACTATATCCTCATACTCACTCTGATGCGCTTAAGGACTCATCAGACGCCGAAGTTTCTCCAATTGTGGTCATGGCAACACCAGCCATGCTGATAAAGACAGCGACCACCCTCACAATGCTTATGGATTCCTGGCCAAGAAGAGCTCCAAAGAAAAGTGTGAACAGGGAAGATGTAGATGCCAGGACAGTCGTACTTGCTACACTGGTATTTGCCAGAGCGGAATTCATCAAGTACTGCATGTGATTTAACCAGTCAATTACTAACTTGTCCAGAAACAGTTATTCAAGAATTACACAGGAATGGGGGAAGGGCAATCTTTATCTGATTCCGTCACATGCAGACAAGATACCCCATTCACTGTCATCAAGTACACAACATCAAGTTATCCCAGTGCAATTGAACAAAACTACTAAGAAATTATAGTGGACTGGAAGCAGTCAAAAAATCTTACAAATATTAATCAAGCTTCCACATCTAGCTCTCTTATGAGAATCAAAAACCACCTTCTGATTATAGAAATTGCTGTTTCATATAAAAGAACGACTTAGGTTTCAAGATCGCAAAGATGTATTACCTCTGTTAGAAACCATATAGGGGTGAGATATAAGCTACATTTGACAATATCCAATGAACCAAGTCCAGGATTCTCGCCAAGTAATGGATGTTCACATTCCTCATTCATTGACCTCAAAGGCCGACCCTCTTCCCTCTCACTAATATCCCAGGCCGAGTCAGGAATTAAGTTATTCTTTGAAGCTGTTTCTACATCGTCGTACATTTCACTGGATATCAGGGGAATGTTAATGTCACGCCTCGACCTTTGAGCTTGCAACAATCCCTATTCACTTAGGTCAATTGAATGCGACGTCCCAGGACTCGTCACCAACCTTTCATTTTGTCTTTCAGTCATGCATGTGGAAGCTACAACAATTACCTGATCATAATAGTAAACAACAGGGATAGTAATAATAATAATCAACAATAACAGGGATAAATAGGAAAATATATAACAAATATATATACATACATTAACAACAGTACATCGGAAATTAATATATTATAAGTCCGCCACGCAGACCTTTCCAATTACAACCACAAAAGGTAGGGGGTTAACCTAGCTCCTCTATCTACGAGGACAATCTCAAAAGGTGTTCCCCCTCAAAATAGCCGGTTCCCATGGAACGCAACGCGTACTCATACCTGAACACCTGAAAAATGATTAACAACAACGAATGAGATAATCTCAACAAGTTGACGGTCTAAGCCTTGTTTAGGAAGTCAACTCATCTCGGATACACCTAAAACATGTAGCGATATAATGATGGCAGATCAATAGTAAAGCAACCCTTTGCTTTGCCTTAGTTATACACAGTGTCAAGCAACTTAGTACAGCACACACAAACACGCCATCACACAATCGCAAGCATCCTTACCTTACCTTGGCGCATGCCCTGCGTGTTATAAATCATCGCTTGTCATAATAATGCAATAAACATATAACATAATCAGAACACATAACAACTTTCCAATGCACGATGCACTCATGCGTGTTCCGATTATTAAGACCATTCAGGACCACGGCACAACCCTATGGTTTGACGGTCTTCCAACATGACCGACATCTATCGCGACCACTTAGGGGTACGCCTGTCCTCGGACACGGATCTTCTGATTTAATCAGGTATTGATCATGGGCACTCAGGGCACACTCAAAATTCCATCGGGGGTCTCATCACAGCCATTCAAGTTACGCCGCAATCATGCGAGGGGTTTTAGCACGGCCATTCAAGGCACGCCCACACTCATATGAGGGTAACAGTTTCTCATTATGTGATCACGCAAACACCTAAACCATTCAAGCTAATTTCATTTCTCCTCATTTAACCAATGCAGACGTGGTTGTACTTACACATCAAAATACTGCTACTTTCATGCCTAAAAATGTAGTCATAAATTCACACGTGATTACATACATATAATTAAACCGTTAAACTTTGCATGCTTTCCTTTTTAAACGTCCTTGCCCTATTTAATTTATAAAACTTGACATATAAGCTTGACACCTCGGGATTTACTATTTAATATGTCCACAAAAACCCTTTTAAAAATTAACTAACAGGGTTTCAGATAGGGCAATCATTTATCAGGGTAAAACATGCTTTAAACAGTACGAAACGGACATAATTCAACACTTGAATCAAGTAGGAAACACCCATATAAAATTCACTTATTGCCCTAATTGCGATAACTTATCATTCAAATAATGATAGCTTATCACCTAATTGATGATAGCTTATTACTTAAATAATGATAACTTATTGTCCTTTTGACAATAGTTTATCACCCTTTTTCCGATAGGTTATCATCATTTCCTCGATAGCCTATTGCCTATTTGACGATAGTTTATTACCAAAATTTTATTAGCTTATCACCTAATTGGTGATATCTTATTATCAAAACTTCGATAGCTTATTATCCAACTTTCCGATAAACTATCGCTAGTTGATAACCTATCAACTAACATTACAAAAAAAATAAGGGTTTTGCCATGAATTTTGCCACAAAAAATTTGGCAAAATTCGTGGCAAAATAATTTGCGATGAAATTAGCGATGAAAAAAAAATTTGTCGCTAATAGGCGTCGTCATAAAATTTTGCCACGAAAAATTTCAATTGTCATGGCTAATTTGCAACGAAAAAATTCGTCACAAAATTCATTGCTAATTATTCGTGGCAAAATTCGCGGCTAATTTGCAAAAAAGAAAAATTTCCATTTTTTTTTTGCGACGAAATTATTCATGGGTAATTTGCCAAGAACACATTTCGTGGCAAAATTCGTGGCTAATTCACCACCAAAATTTTTTTTTTCAATTATTTGCGACGAACTTATTCATGGCAAAATTCGTGGATAATTTGCCACGAACATATTTCATGGCAAAATTTGTGGCTAATTTACCACAAACACATTTCGTGGCAAAATTCGTGGCTAATTTGGAACCATATTTTTTTTTGTCAGTTTTTGCGATGAACTTATTCGTGGCTAATTTGCCACCAATTTTTTTTGGTCAGTATTTTGCCACGAAAAATTTTGACTTTTGCCACGGACATTATTCTGAAACGAATTTGGCGACGAATTTTAATGAATAATTTAGCGGACGAATGTTGTTTAGAGACGATTTCAATTTGAAATATAATTAACAACAATTATAGAGTATATATTTAACATTGATAGAAAATCACAGTCAAGACAAGAACAAACCCCAAAAAGAAAGAAATGGAAATAAAGCTCTAAACTAGCTAGTTCGCTCTCTTGTGGCAAACTATTGATCTTGCGAAGAAGTTCTTTCACGTAGTCTATAGTGTTCTCTAAGAATCAAAGTTTTGTCCATCTCTGATTGCAAACATCACAATATCAAACTCCTAACCCCTCTTAATTTTTTCACATCTATTCAACATCGGAAGCATAAAGATATAAGTACCTCTTGGAAATTTTAACTAGCAAGGATCATCATCACCATCATCATCAACAATCTCATTATCATTATCATTGTACCCATCACCTACTGGATTAGTAGGAGGTATAGGAGGAGGAACGTCATCATGATCGAGGTTGAGGTGTTGCATGATCAATTGCAAATGTTGTTTCACTCCTCTTATTTTTTCGTCCTTATGTACAAGTAAATGTTTAAGGTAATTCAATTCTCGGTTCGTTCGCTCCTCGTGTTGTGCCTTTAAAAAGCCCCATTGGAGAATGGAGTTGCAACAACCGGTGTTCTGTACATCCTTGACAAGGATCCCATCCCAAATATTTGATCTCTTCTCATTCCACCCGATGCCTCCACCCATAATGCCATCTTGTCAACCGATGGCTCGGGACGCAAAGCAATACCATCACCATCACCATCACCATCACCATCACCACTAATAGCAGCAATGCTCATTACAAGTTCATCATATTTGTCCTGCATTAACAATATAGATGAAAATAAAAAAAACTTCATATATATAAATACAAAATATAACCTTACATACCTTAATAGCTTTTGCTCGATTGCCAGTCCATGTCTTATCTTTTTTTTCTAAAATGTGCGTTGAAATACAGCCATAAATGTTGGTATCGTCCCCAATTCATTTTGCCTACAAAATATAAACATAAATGAGTAATTATTAATTTAACTTACAATATGTTTAAAAGACTTACCATTCTTTTTCTATGCTCTTCAATGTTAATAGAGCCACCAGCATATGTGGCAGACCCTTCACTAGAACTAGAAGCTCGATTCTTCTTATTAATTTCACTGATTTGCTTATGCTTTTCGGTGTCCCAAGTTCTCTTAATTTCCGCCCAATTGTCAGTTGTAATAAAATCCGGCTTTTCTTGACTTCTCTTTGCTCTATTCATCACATTTCGCATGTGATTACCGGCTTTCTTCTTAAAAATTCTTCTAACTTCTTTCTCTTCTGCTTCATCCCACCTGAACTTCCGATGCAAGCAATCAATAGAAAAATAATTGTACACTCAGTATGCTAAACCGAACTTAGTTTGTGAGAAAATAGAAGGACAAAACTTACCTTGAACTCATTCCACCACAATTCCTTTACTTCTTTTGGAGCGGTGGTCCAACTACTATACGACCCCATCCAACAGTTATTGATTATTTTATTAAGTCTCCTCACAACATACGTAGCATCCGTGAATCAATAAATAGTTATAACAATCCGTAGCATCCGTGAATCAATAAATAGGTTATAACAATTTTAACATGCGTAGCATCCGTGAAGCATACGGACAATTCAGTTGATATCCATAATAATTTACATATACTTAAAAAAATGAAGTACTTACGAATCTCCAAATAGGGCTATCATGAATTGGTTATCTTCTTCATCATCGAAAGTGTTGCATTGAAGAAGAATGTGGAATCGAAGGCGATGGAACTGAAGTAAATTCAGCTCGCATTTGAGGGTCGGAGGAAGGGCCAATGTGTTCATGTACTAGTTGAGGGTTAGATGAAAGGGCAAGGGAAGCGGAAAGGAAGGGGACGAGGGACGAGGGGAAGGGGAAGGGAAGGGGAGGGGAAGGGCCTAGTCTTCTTTGTGAAGCATCACTATGACGCATGTGACCTTCACATTTATACTAAAAGTTGCACGGTTAGACAAAAATGTAAAAAATTATGAACATGTATTAGGGACACATAATGACGTACGTTGTGAAGCTTACCATTTTGTTATTGAGAGCAAGAGAGAAACTTGGCCCCTGAAAAAAAAAGCAAGCTGTTTGGAAATGTCTACGAGCTAAATTTCTAGTCCTACAACAGTCATAAAGGGAGAACTCATCTAGCTAGTCAGGGTAATCAAATTTTCTGTTAATTGCTCTAATTCGACTTGTTTTAAAATTTGATTGCATGTTTTGAAAGCCTTAGAACTTAATTACACTTTCACAACAAATTTTATGATTTACGGTGCACATATCCCTTTAAAATGAATATATCAACTTTAACAAGGAAATAGGTAAGTTTTGAACTAGTAATTATAAGGCTTTACCCCGAAGGGAGCCATTCCAGAAATTCTCGATAGCCAAGACTTCAACCTAGGCCAAAGAAAGTTTGGAAATAGTTTTCAAACCTAGATATAAATAAAATAATAATGAAATGACTCCAAAACGCAAATTTCACAAAAACACTGTTCACTATAATATTTTGTCAAAAAAACCCATCTAAATGACTCGAAACACCAAAAAACGACTTGCATCACAGCCAAAGGTGTGATTTTGGATCAGCGGGCCATTTCCACTTGACCGACCAAATTTCAGCTCATTTTGACCACATTTCACCTCATTCCGATCAAATTTCAAACGAATTTCAACTCAAATCCGAGCAAATTTCAGCTCATTCCGATCAAATTTCAACCTAAATCCAAGGAATTTGATTCTATTTTATGGGCAAAAACAGAACCATTCTGTTTTTGCCCCTGCGAAAACAAAACCATTCTGTTTTGCCCATTTAAACAGAATCAAATTCATGGGCGAAACAGAAACAGAACCATTCTGTTTTCGCCCATGAACAAAATGAAATTCATGGGCGAAACAGATTGGGTCTGTTTCGCCCACGAACAGAACCAAATTCATGGACAAAACAAACCCAATCTGTTTTACCCATGAGCGAGCGAAATTTGTGGGCGAAACAAACCCAATCTATTTCGCGAGCGTCCAACAAGCAAACCCAACACATAAGCAAAAGCATAGAAGGCACCCAAGCAAACAACATAAATAACGCAGACCCAACACAAACAACAGAACAAAAAGGTAGCAGAAGCAAATGCCTAAAAATAACGCCCGAAAGCTAGACCCAAGCAAATGTGCCTATCGCTTCCCAACAGAAGCAAACCCAACACTCTTGGACGACAATCCACATGCTGGGTGTCCTCGCTTCCCAGCGTCCGCTGCCGAAGAACGCCGAGAATAGCGTACCGAAGAACGCCAAAGGTCGCCGAGAATCGTTCGACCGAGAGAGAGACAGAGAAGAGGGTGGAGTTCAAAAGAAGATTGGTTCGATCGTGACAGAGGAGAAGAAACCTTAATTTCTACCTGTACATGAAGATGATGCCGTATTGTTAATTTCCGCTGAAATTAGCCACGGAATAAAATTCGTGGCTAATATCGTGGCAAATTAGCCACGAAATAAAATTCGTGACTAATTCCGCCGCAAATTAGTCATGAATTTTATTCCGTGGCTAATTTGCCACGATATTAGCAAATACGAATTCTAACACGTGGCTAATTTGCCATGATATTAGCCACGAATTTTTATTTTTTATTGGCAAATTTGAATCGAAATATAAAATTATCACGGCAAACCCTAATATTTTTAAAATTTGTGGCTAAATCCATGGCAAATTTACCACTTAATTTTGCCACGAATTTCATAAAAATGCCCAAAATTCATTTTTTTAAAATTAATAGCTAAAATCCATAGCAAATTTGCCCACAATTTTAAAAAAGCCCACAAACATGCCTCAGTAATTTTTTCATGAAATTCGTGGTCAAAATTCGTGGCAAATTTGCCCACGGATTGCATAAAAAAATGAGCGTAGGCATGCTTATGGGCATTTTTTTTTAAAATTCGTGGCTAAAATCCGTGGCAAATTTGCCACAAATTTGAACCACAAATTTCA
This sequence comes from Syzygium grande, assembly GCA_024733475.1. Taxonomy (NCBI): domain Eukaryota; kingdom Viridiplantae; phylum Streptophyta; class Magnoliopsida; order Myrtales; family Myrtaceae; genus Syzygium; species Syzygium grande. The sequence continues at coordinate 24,883,887 of JAMXDD010000008.1, read as the reverse complement.
TAAAAAAAATCACTTAGGCATGGTTGTGGGCATTTTTTTAAAATCCGGGCAAAATCTGTGGCAAATTTACCATGGATTTTAGCCACGAATTTCTTAAAAAAATTACTTAGGCATGTTTGTGGGCTTTTTTTTTTTAAAAATCCGTGGCAAAATCCATGGCAAATTTGCCATGGATTTTTTGCCACGAAATTCATAAAACATGAATGTGGGCATGCGTATGGGCATTTTTTTAAAATTTATGGCTAAAATCTATGGCAAATTTGCCACGGATTTTAGCCATGAATTTCATGAAAAAATTACTTAGTCATGTTTGTGGGATTCTTTAAAAATCCATGGCAAAATCCGTGGCAAATTTGCCACAGATTTTACCCACAAATTTCATAAAAAATGAGCGTAGGCATGCGTATGGGCATTTTTTCAAATTTGTGGCTAAAATCCGTGGAAAATTTGACATGGATTTTGGCCATGAATTTCATGAAAAAATTACTTAGTCATGTTTGTGGGATTCTTTTTAAAATCCGTGGCAAATTTACCACGGATTTTAGCCACTAATTTCATAAAAAAATGAACATAGGCATGCGTATAATTTTTTTTTCAAATTCGTGGCTAAAATCCGTGGAAAATTTGACATGGATTTTAGCCACAAATTTCATGAAAGAATTACTTAGTCATGTTTGTGGGATTCTTTTTTAAAATCCGTGGCAAATTTGCCATGGATTTTGTCACGAATTTCATAAAAATGAGCGTAGGCATGTGTATGGGCATTTTTTTCAAATTCGTGGCCAAAATCCGTGGCAAATTTGCCATAGATTTTAGCCACAATTTCATGAAAAAATTACTTAGTCATGTTTGTGGGATTTTTTAAAAATCTGTGGCAAAATCCGTGGCAAATTTGCCACGGATTTTAGCCATGAATTTAATAAAAATGTCCAAAATTCATTTTTTAAATTCATGGCTAAAATCCGTGGCAAATTTGCCATGGATTTTAATACAATTTCGTGAAAAAATTACTTAGGCATGTTTGTGGGCATTTTTTTTAAAATCTCTGTGGCAAATTTGTCACGGATTTTAGCCAAGAATTTTAAAAAAATGAATTTTAGGCATTTTTATGAAATTCGTGACAAAATTTGCCACAGATTTTTAAAAACATGGCCACAAACATGACTAAGTAATTTTTTTTCATGAAAATTGTGGCAAAAATCCGTGGCAATTGCAACGGATTTTGCCACGCAATTTCATAAGAAAATGTGTGGGGGCATTTTTTTATGAAATTCGTGGCAAAATCCGTGGCAATTTGCCACGGATTTTGCCATGAATTTCATAAGAAATGAATTGCGGGCAATTTTTATGAAATTCGTAACTAAATCCGTGGCAAATTTGCCATGGATTTAGCCACGAATTTCATTTCTACTAGCCCACACACACCTAATTCATTTTTTTCCCAACAATAACATTTCAGTAACAATAATAACAATAACAACAACAACAACAACAATACTAATAATTATGACAACAACAATAATAAATATGACAATAACAATAAACTCTTATCATAATAATAATAATAATAATTAACGACATAATTAGTAAAAAGTTTTAAAAATCTAAATCTTCATCTTCACCTTCATCTTGATCTTGATCTTGATCTTCTTCTTGAGCATCATCGTCGTCGTCATCCTCGTCATCTTCTATCTCAAAATTAGATTTTGCAACACCTTCTAAATTTGATTTGCAAATTTCAGTTAGATCTACATTTATCATTGCTCCACATGGATCTCGTAGAGTAGGAATGTTATGTTCCTTAGTTTGAACCACGTTACAAACTTCCTATTATTGATATACTATATCCTTCCGGTGTTCCTCGATTTTTCTTCATGCTTTGATTTTACATACAGCCCACCAATCAACTTTATCACATTTTAAACTAGGATATGATGCATAATATACTTGAATTGCTTATTGTGCCAACACAAATTATTCATATTTCATATACATTTTTTTTGTGATTTATTTCAACCAAATTAAATTTCGTATGCACCTTCATTCCTTTGATAGGGTCGAATCACATGCACTTAAATAACACAATCCGCATTAATGGTTCGGGGTACTCTATCTCAATGATTTCATTCAACAAGTCATAAAAATTATATTTTGAACTACCACAATTAGATGACCGAACACACACACCACTATTCATTATGGCTTTTCCCATTCAATATTCTTGAGTATGAAAATTATACCCATTTATGAAATATGCTGGTCAAGTTCGTATGCTTGATTTGTGGACCCCATGACAGATAATATAGCAATCATTGCTCTTCAACCTAAGATCACACACGCAAAGTCAATAATATATATTTAAATGATGTATAAAATATTAATAACTTAGTTTTGGTCTATAGATAACTTACATATGTTTTGAACCATGCTGCAAATTATTCATTTGATAAACGATCAAACTCATTTGGTGGTAGTCTATACATTAAATTTTGAAAAATCCTATTAACAATTTACATTTGTATATTAGTAAATATTTGACACGCAATACATATATTTGCAAATATACACTTACTGGAAGTATGGCTCCACTTCTGGACAGTTCAGTAAAATATATGTATGGGCTGCCTACCGTTCTTCACTTGTTAAGCAATGAAACTTACATCGCCGCTTGGTTGACTAAGATAATTGAAAATAGAGAATGATTTGCAATTGGGATCAATGAGACCCTCATCATTTCTTCCTGTTCTCCGCCTCTTGCTTTGCACGCGTGCGGTTCAAAATAATATGATGCAAATGTTATCACTTCTTCCATAATATATCGTTATAAATTGAAGCTTCAACACATGCATTATTCTTCACTTTTTTCTTCAAATGATATAAGAACCTTCTTGCAACAAAAAAAAAGTTTATCAGAATATAATATATAATAAAGTATTTTGAAATTAATTTTGAAAAAATTTTTACCTCTCAAATGGATATATCCATTGAAATTGGACGGGACCTGAAACTTTGCCCTCATAAGGCAAGTGAACTAAGAGATGCTCCATTAAATCAAAAAACGATAGAGGAAATATCCTTTCTAGGTTACAAAGAATAATTGGAATATCTCTCTCTAGTTTCTCCATGTGTGATGCTTTTAACACTATTGAGCAAATATCATGAAGGAAATTACTTAACTCTATAATGGCGCCCCATACAAAGTTTGATAGAAGTTCCTTCAAAATTATTGGAATTAGTCTTTCCATAAATATGTGACAATCATGACTCTTTAATCCTATCAACTTGCATTCATTCAAATCAACACATTTCTTGATGTTTGAAACATATCTATTAGGAAATCGCAAAGATTTTAACCATTGACAAATGACTCGTCTCTACTCCTTATCCAATGTATAAACTGTTTTTGGTTTTGGTCCCCCCGCAGCTTGCATCCATATTTAATATTGGCCGATCACAAATATCTCTCGTATCTTTTCTTGTATTCAAGTTGTCTTTTATTTTTTCCGTGATATCCATCACAGTATTTATGAAATTGTCAAAAACATTCTTTTTAATGTGTATGACGTCAAGATTATGATGAATAAGATGGGCCTTCCAATATGGTAGATCCCAAAATATACTGTGTTTAGTCCACTTATGTGTACTTCCGTATGCAATAGTTGTGCCATGAAGGTTTTCAACAATAGTTGGAAAGTCTTGCACTCGCTCTTATATTTGATCACCGGTCAACCTCAATGGTGGAGGTGTTCTTTCAATCGTATTCTTGATGGACTCTTTTTTATTCCTTCTGAATGTATGATTCATTGGGAAAAATTATCTGTGATAATCAAAATAGCTGGGCTTCTTACCATGTCTTAATTTGAATGACTTCGATCTCTCTAAACATATCGAACATCCTAAGATCCCAGCTGTACTCCTTCCAGATAACATTCCATAAGCTGGAAAGTCATTTATCGTCCAAAGAAGAGCAGCCTTCATTACAAATATTTGATTAGTAGAAACATCATATATAACGATACCTTCATTCCATAGCCGTTGTAACTCTTCAATCAATGATTGCATATAAACATCTATAAACCTTTTTGGATTTTGTGGGCCAGTCACGATCAATGTCAAAAACATATAAGGTGTCTTCATGCACATACCAGGTGAAAGATTATATGGAGTTAAGATAATGGCCAACATGAATAACTTTTTTTCTGATTTTCCAAACGGGGCAAATCCATCAAGACAGAGATCTAACATGATGTGTCAAGACTCTATCGCAAACTCAGGGTATAGTCTATCAAAATGTTTCCATGCTTGTGCATTTGAAATATTACACATTAGACCCTTTTCTATTTCATGATTTGCATGCCAAATCATATGTTCAACAAATAGCTTGAGATGCATAAAGCTTTTGCAATCTGGGGATTAAGGGCAAATAAAATATTTGCATGCATGGTCTATACTTCTTATTATGACCCCTGCCTCTTGTTAATCTTGTACCTACATTGGCTACAGAATTGGCAAGATTTTGCATTTTCATAATCTCTCCAATATAACATACAACCCTTATTATATACATCAATCCTTTCAACCGGAAGACCTAAGTTATCCACTAACTTCTTTATATCGTAAAAATCACTTAGCATGATGTTATCATGAGGCATTTTTTCTCAGATTACTTCAACAAAAGAGTTAAAGCAATTCTCGGACACATTATGCTCTTCCTTGATAGTTAACAATCTTGTTGTCATCGATAGCGAGTATGGTTGTCACATCCTACCCATAAAGATTTATCTGCTACTTTTAACACTTCCCAAAACTAATTAGATGGAAACGTTTCATTACACACATTCTCATCAAAACCTGTTACTCCTATCTCTTCCAATTGATCAAGTATAGGAGTAAAACTAGTACTTGCATGGTTACATTCTTACCAGTTGCATCAATCACCATCCTCCGGTATGGTTTCAATTGGTCATAATAGCTACATTCTTCCCTAACTGAAAATTGGTCACTTATTCGATATCCTTCATCGGATATAAATAATTCACCATAACAAGTCCAATTATAGTAGTTTAGAGTAAACCCAAATCTAAAAAAAATTCTTTAATTTTATCACATACATGAAATTTGCCAACATTGTACTTGTTACACGGACACCATAACTTATTTCCATCTATCAACTCATATTTACTACTAGCAAAGTCCAAAAATAGTTCCAATCCAAAGACGAAACTCATAAATTAATTCTTGACGTCCGGTAAGTTCTTATTATAGATCCAAGCCCCTGTCTCTTTGCATTGTGTCTATATAAAAATAACAAAATCTCGTAAAATATTAAAACCATAAAATTTTCTTAATTAAAACCATAAAATTCTAAAAATTAAAAATTTTTTTTTGACGAAACAATTACTTTGAAATTGAAAAAAAATAAAACAATTACCATGTCAAGAAGACTTACCCAAGTATTTGACTGAAATCTTTGTAGTAGAAAGTGCTCAATTTGATGAGAATTGCAATGTTCACTTCATCTGCGAGACTTTCAAATGGATACGTACCTACAAAAAAAAAAAATGACTTCGGATTTTTTTAAATAATTTTTTTTTCCAAATTTTTTTTCCGAATTTCTTTTCCTTGATATTTTTCACCGGTTCTTGCAAGGGATGACGGTTGAGGTTGGCGAGTTGGACCTCACCGACCATAGGCGAGGGTCGGCGGTGGCCTCACCGCCTAGATCTAGCCGCTGTTGGACTTACGCAATGAGGTCAAGCGGCGGCCATGGCGAGGCTGCTCGGCCTCGCCCACATCGGGCGAGGTCCAACGCGTCGACCATGGCCGGCCGGTCGACCTCGCCCGATCCGGATCTGCGGCAAGGTCGGCGGCCAGCCATCGTGAGGTCGGCGGCCTCGCCCATGGCCTATTGTATGTGCCTCACTTATGCCTATCTGCCTGTCAAATCAAAGGCTATAGATGAAATTTTCACCTTTCTCAAGGAAGCCAAACCCAAATTCCTTCCACCTAATCATCCTTTCAGAACTGACTTTGATGAGTTTTGTACCATTTTTCCTCATGGTCTTCAAGCCTTTTCTAGAAACAAATTGGCAATCGAACAGCATATAATCATTGAGGGTGAATATTTCAACAAGATTGGCCTTGTCACTCAAGCTGAGAAAGTATACTTTGATTGGCTCAAAGTTCTGAAACTTGCTCATGTAGGACAAACTAATTTGACCCGTACAAAAGAAGCGAAAGTCGAACTACTGGAGATTACCACCTGCCATCTCCAAGGAATGTTGACATCCGAAGAAAGAGCGGCAGAAGAGACAGAGAAGAAGGGGTTGATCGAGATGCTAGCCCAGATTGATGAAGACATCAACTTTTGCAAGTCGCTTGTGAGTTATTTGGACGAGCAAGCCAACGCATGCTTTGCTACTCTCACAACATTAGAAGCAAAGTACAACTAGGCTTGTTCGGCCAGGAACACCAGCTCTTCTGCTTGCTTCTATGCTGAAGATGAGAATTGTCATATGGAGGTCGTCTATCCAGATTTATAAACAAGTTTAGGCATCATATCGGTTTAGATTGATCATGTAATGATGCTTGAACTATCTTTGTAAATCCAACCTTGTAGTTTGGCTAGCTCAACCCCTTTAGTTGTTTAGTCCGCTAGTTTGTTTTTATTCTCTACTGTCACCGCTTCATGTACTCTCTTTTCTAATGACAAATGACTATCAGTTTCTTCATTTTCCTTCATTTCCCACGTAGAAGGGTAATATTTCTTTAAGTATTTTCCATTGATCGATCTAGGCATCTCTCCAACCCCGTCGATGTCCATCAAATGATAACCATTTCCACTTAAAACTTGTATGACTAAATATGGACCTTTCTAGTTTGGTGACCATTTTCCAAATTTTTCATTATCCGAACCCACTAGCAAAATAGTTTTCCAAACTAAGTCACCTATGTCGAAGTGTTTTTCTTTTACATGTTTGTTATATGCTTTAGCAACTATGTTCTTCTGGGCAATTAGTTTCTCCAAAGCTATAACTCTGTTTTCTCCCAATTCATCGATGTTTTGATACATCAATTCATCATATTCTTTCTTGGACATGCCCCATTGTAATTCTACCCCTAATGATTGTACTATAATTTCCAAAAGCAGTATAGCTTCTTGGCTATAAGTTAACATGTATGGAATAACTCCCATACTCGACCTCTTTGATGTTCTATAGGTCCATAATACCGTCGACAAGAGTGAATCCCATTGTCTAGGGTTTTCTTCCATATGCCTCTTAATAAGGTTAATAGATGCTTTCGCTTGTCCATTCGCCTGAGCTTAGTACGAAGTAGAATGAAGCATCTTGATCGCTCTGGATTTAGTAAACCCCAAAACTTCCTAATCAGTAAATACAATACCTTGATCTGCCGTTATTGTCTCTAGTATTCCGTATCGATGAATAATTCTTTCCTCTATGAACTCCTTTACTACTTTATGAGTTATGTTCTTATACGAGGCTGCCTCAACCCACTTGGTGAAATAATCTATGGCAACCAATATGAAACTATGCTTTTTGGATGATGAAAAATATATTCCAAGTATGTCCATTGCCCATCCTCGAAATGGCCACATTTTGATAGTAGATTGCATAATTGCCACGGGCACGTGTTGCAATGGTCCATGTTTTTGGTATATCTCATTTTTCTCCAGTCTTTTTCATCGACATCGATACGCTCCTCGTGGACTATGCCATCATAATTCGATTGTCTATCGATGGCAAAGTTTTCGTTTGTGTAATAATAAGTCTAGCTAATTCTTTCGATATTTTATATCCATATGCCATTTGAGCTAACTCATTGGCTTCTGCATTTTCATTTCTCTTTATATGTTCTAGTTCATAATCAAAGAACTTGTTCAGTAAAACTTTCGCTATATTGAAATATCGAATAATATTTTCATTGAGACATTGGTAATTCTCCGATAATTGATTGATCACTAATTGAGAATCCCCTTCTATTTTTACAAACTTAACATTCATATTAGCCAATATATTAAGGCCGACAATTAACGCTTCATATTCTGCTTGATTATTGGAAAATCAAAATCATGTCAACACATAAGTGTTGATCGATGCCCCTAAGGGGATACAATTAAGACCCCAATGCTAGATGTTGTTGCCGTACTTGATCCATCGAAATACAATGTCCATGGTACCACCTGTATCGATCCCTCGACATCCTCCTCTTCCATATGTACACATGGATATTCTGCGATAAAGTCAGCGACTGCCTGATCCTTAACTGCTTTAAGCGGTACATACATCAAGTGTATTTTGGATAAAGTAAAAGCCCACTTGGCAATTCTTCCTCTGATAATCGGGCAAGTTAATATATATTTAATAATATCCATCTTACAAATTACCTGGACCATCGTCGGCAACATATAATGGTGTAATTTTGTACAAGCAAAGCATAATGACAAGCATAATTTCTCCATCAGAGTATATTTTTTTTCTGTATCATTGAACACCCGGCCGAGATAATATATTGCCTATTCTTTTCCATTGTCATTTTTCTGTGCCAACATACTTCTAATAGTATTGTTAGTTGCCGACATATAAAGTTTCAATGACCTACCTGATTTAGGCGGCATCAAAACTAGTGGATTAAGGAGATACTCCTTAACTTGCTCAAAAGCATGCTAATGTTCTTTCTCACAGACAAATTATTCTTCATTCTTAAGCTTAAGCAATGGAGAAAACACCTCTATCTTACCCCGATAAATTAGCAATAAATCTACGCAAAAAATTTATTTTACCTATAATCATTTTCAATTGTTTCTTATTTAAAGGAAGTGGCAACTCTAGAATGGCTTTTGTTTTGTTTTTATTTATTTCTATTCCCCTCTGATTTACCATAAACCCTAGAAAGTTACTAGCTCTTATTCCGAAGGTACATTTAAGAGGATTCATTTTCAATTTGAATCTCTACATCCTTATAAAAGCATGCTCAAGATAAGTTAGATAACTTACCTAGTTTGATTTAATGATGATGTCGTTGATGTATACTTCCATGAAATCCCCAATCATATCGTGGAAGATAAAATTCATAACCCTCTGATATGTTGCTCCGGCTTTTTTCAATTCGAACGGCATCACTAACCATTTGAATGTTCCTATAGCTCCTGGACATCGAAATATTGTTTTATGAACATCTTCTTTCAATATAAGTACCTCATTATAACCTGAATGACCATCCATCAACGACAAAATCTCATTGCTAGATGCCGAGTAGATCAACATATCTGTCATTGGCATTTGATACTCATCTTTTGAGATTGCCGCATTTAAGTCACAAAAATCTATACACATCCTTAACTTTCCATTCTTCTTTTTAACTGGCACGATGCATTGGATAATCACTCAATATATCTTGTAGTCCTAATAAAGCCTCTTTATTAACAAACGTTCGACTTCCTCCTAGATTTTCTACACAATTTCTAGTGTAAATCTTCTTGGTGGTTGTTTGTGTGGTCGGAAACCTTTCTTGATTGGCAATCTATGTTCAACCACATCTCACCCTAACCCTGGCATTTCATGATAATCCCACGCAAAGCAATCTTTATACTTTCTTAATACCTCAATTAACTGGGATTTTATAACCTCATCCAATAGTACATCGACGAAAATTGATTGATGGTTTTGCGAATCTACAATATCTACTTCTAGTAGTGGGTCTTGAGCTTTGATCAGTTTATTGTCTCCTCTAAGAGGAGATTCTTCAAATTCCATAATGCAATCACCAGTATTTGCATCCTGTTTTCCTACTTCGGCCATATAGGCCATATACCTCATATTGAGGTCATCTAATAATGTAAGGTTTTCCATAGACAACCTTTTCTAAGCATCCCATTAGGTCTGTCTTGGGAATCCATTGGACATTTCCCTTGTCAAACTGGCAGAATGTAACATCTCTTGAGTCAATCCTAGGTGGTTCGATAATGTATGAATTATCATCAGGCACCTTTCTTAATTCTCGATCAGTCCTTAAGGCATGTGCCCAAGATACATGAGTTTTACTATTAGCTTTGACATATTCAACTTTGCTCCCGTTTCAGAAAGCTAACATATGATGAAGGATTGAGGGCACACACTAATTTCCATGAATTCAATCTCTACCAAGCAACAAGTTATATGAACCATCTGCCTCGACAACACAAAAAGTTGTTCTAGAAGTTTTTGAGCCTACAATCAAGTCAACCACAAATATTCCTTTAATCTCTATTACTTCTCCTATAAAATCCGACAATTGTATATTCGATGGGATAATTTCTTCATCCTTTTTTCCTATATTTTTAAAGAATCTATATGGAACTAGATTTAGAGTAGACCCTCCATTGACCAGAACCTTGGAAACCGGACGATCATATATTCCAGCATTTATATTAAGTGCCCTAAGATGTTTAGACCTTCATAAGACAGTTTTTCAAACTCCATCAATTCCTCTTCATGTTCAAATTGAAATTCTACCTTGTCTTCTTCATCAACAATTGAATCTCCATTTGTCGTAGAGTCTACAGACGTTACTCTATATTGCAATGGAAGTCCAGCTTAGACCATGCACGAACTCAGAGGCGAAACAGATCTTGATAATACGGCAGGTCTAGACGATGTATGGTCATTAGTCTTAACTTTCTCATCATTCAGTTTATCCTTATTAGAATTCCCAGGATTCCTTCTCCATACTAAATTCCTAGCTTGGAATTTCTTGGGTTTATAAGGTATTGGTGAAACCGGAGTAATATGAATCTAATTAACCTATCTTTATAGCTTATGCATCTTCTTCTTTCTCTATAACCTCCTTTTTTTAGTTCTTGTCACATTGCCCCCTGGACCTTGAACTTCTCCCGATTCAAACCATTCATCTTCTGGTGGATTGCTTGATATTTTTAAAGTCCTAGTGCGATGAGGTGTCACACTCACCTTGATCTCTCTTTCAGAATAATTATCAAATTCCTCACCCCATCTAGTTGGAACCACTTCCTCCAAATATCTAGAAGTGGACCATAATTAACATAATAATCGAATTTACCACTAGGTTCCCCTAATGTTCCACAGCAATAGTAGTCAATGAAAACAAATCATTATAGGTATGTCCTACCATTCTTTCCCTGATGGCAAACTTTAGACCATTAAATGCAAATTCAGCAAACGTTCTCTCAGGTAATGGTACGAGATACCTATTTCTTGCCTTTCTAAATCGGAATATGAACTGATCAACTAATTCATTATTATGATTTTTCATTACTAACAAATCTGCCATAGATATGTCCGACACAGCTCTTTGGAATTGACTATGAAATATTGTTTTTCATTTGATCCCAAGAGAATATAGAATGAGGCGATAGAAATATGTACCAAGTAAAAGCAGTCTTGGACAATGATAATGGGAATAACCGCAGTTTCCAATGATCTCTACACTTAGCATCTCCACATAAAGTAGTGAATCGATTGATATACTCCTGTGTCAACTGATCATCTTCACTGGTAGACAAATCCTGGCATCTTAAACCCCCTTGGGTACGGAACTATATCCATCCATTCTGGGTATAGCTTCTTGTATACCTGCCTAAAGGCTTCTGGTTCACCACCGTATTGCCACAGCATTGGATCAACTGCATATTGATTTTGTCTTGTTGGGATAGCAACTAGTGGTGCGACTGTTTGGATTGGCTATACAACCTAAGGTATCATTTGTGGTACGTTTTGTTATAGAGGCTGATGCACCTGATATTGAGGTACTGGTGGTTGTGGGATTGGCTGCGGTAATGGATATTGTGCTGTTGGCTGTGGATATCGTGGAACCGGGTTTTATAGTGGTAGTTGCGGATATTGTGGAATCGAGTTTTGTAGTGGTGGTTGTGGATATTGTGGATTGGGTTTTCTGGTAAGAGCTGTAGTGGTTGTGGCATTTGGTAATGCGGTACTGGTTTTGATGGTGTTACATTCCTCTCTAGGCTCTCTGTATTGGCATTTGGCCTAACACAACATCTAAGGAATGCTAGGTTGAGTAGCAAAGCCACCAGACAACACATTGTCTTGTAATTGGTACAAAGCAGTATGCTAAGGAACCACATTTGCATTAGTCGCAGTTGTTTGAACTGCACCAGATAAATTTACCCCATTAGCTGCTAGTTGACCTCTGTTGGTATTCTCGTTACTTTGTGAAAATTAACCCCATTACCTTCACTTGTTGCCATTTGGCTGTGTGCTTGACCTGCCAATGTGTTTTCTCCTCTCTGAAGAATTCTTACTAGTGCGAGAGGCATAAGCTGTCCTACTGTTGCACTGATAGAGCTCGTAACAACAGGCTGCCCAAGACCTCCAACTACACCTGGAGAAACAATAGGGACCATTGTGGTTGAGTAGAATTCATCGATGAATTCGGCCTTCCAGTGATCTCCTGAACTGTATTGATAATCAATGGCTTAACAGTATCAACCATGCATTTAGTAACTAAATTAGCCGGATCATTGTGTTGTTCTTCTATGATTCTTCTCATAGTAGTAAGTGTAACTGGATTCTGTTCCAATTGCCTTCTTTGTTCTTTGGTAAGGTATCTGGGATCATCCATCTCCCCTACCTGACCTTGTTCCGTAATTGTTCGTCCGTTTGACAACTCTGCATGTGTCACTCGTTCCTCCACAAGGATTCGAGGGCGCCTTCGCCCCCTGGAACATTGTTATTCTGATCTAATTGGCTCTGACTTCTCGTTTGTGCCATCGTTACTCCTCTAATTGACCTAAGGGTCCCACCAAACGCGCCAAAATTATGTTTCGACGGAAATGGCTTCTGTAACGAAATATAATTCACCGAAAGTCATTCTTCGATTTTTAATAAGAGGAGACCAGGTTCTAAGTCTAATTCCAAACAGGAGCAATCCAGATGTGAATAAAGGATCTGATTGTCTTGATTGATAGCACAAATCTCACACGATGATGATATTTTAACTCAAATTCATAAAGTATTCATACGAAACCATCCAATTAATGGCGACGTCCAAAGTTCATTGACATGATATTACAAAGTTACTAACTAAAAACCTAAATAGCTACAGCTACATAAACTGAAAGTGCGAAACTGGAAAGTAAGGATAAAAAGACAGCATTTTGGTTTGTATATATGGAGGAGGCTTTTCTGTTGACAATCGGACACTATTTATAATGGAGACTCGATAGCCATCTTTGACATCGTATTTGATACCCATTGTTGATTTCATCTTTACCGTTCATTTAATGACACCTGTTTGTCAACTGCTGTCGATCTTATCTTTTGTCCAAAGTGATAACTGCTCTTGAGTTCTCTGTGTTGATACTTGTCCTTCTCAGGATGATAACTATCATCAAACCCTTCTATCTTTTGAGATGATAACTACTATTAAGCCCATTTGTTCTCTAGGACGATAACCATCATCAAGCCCTTTTTTTTTCTAGGATGATAACTGTTATCGAGCTTTTCTCCATTTGACACCTGTCTTTGGGGATGGTAACCGTCATCGAGCTTTTCTCCATTTGACACCTGTCCTTCTGAAGCAAGGGTTTTTATCGAGTTTATCTATCATTTTGAAGATGGGGCCTTCATCGAGCTCTTTCTAGCTTGACACCTGTCCTTCAGAAGTAGGGGCCTTCGTCGAGCTCTTTCTAGCTTGACACCTGTCCTTCAGAAGTAGGGGCTTTTGTTGAGCGCTTTTCGGCTCGACACCTATTATCCTCTTTGTCGATGTCCTCAATGACAATACCTTTGGCACTTTTGGTCCTCATTCACCAGTTTTTCTTGGCTTGACACCTATTCTTCTAAAGCAAGGGCCTTCATCGAGTTCTTCCTGGCTTGACATTTGCTCTTCTCTTTGTTGATGTCCTCAATGACAATTCCTTGGCACTTTTGGTCCTCATTTACCAGTTTTTCTAAATTTCAAATTTCCCGCCTATGACTGCCAGTACTTGCTAGCTATTTTGCTTACGTGAATCATCTAGTATGGGTGATGTCATCCTTTAGCATTTTTATTTATTCATTTTATCATAAGTGTTGACAACCTAATTAATTTTAGGTGTCAACACTCCGTATTTGATGTTCAAGTGTAAACTCACATGAATGCTTCTGGAGAAGAAATTGTTTTCAAAATTTGCAAATCCGATTAGTGAGTAATGTGTAATGCTTCTAGAATACACTCAGATTGTGTAAAACTTGGTCCATCATTCACCGATACCGTCTCTTCCATGACCTATACTTCATTATATTTGGATGAAGAGTCATGTGCTATTAGAGATGAATATCATGATTTATGGCAAAAAAGAACACTATAAGTGCCATAAGTTGTGTACAACGCTTACTTTAGTGCCAAAAGTTTTCACCGGCTCACTTAAGTGCCAAATTGGAGGAAAAAAAAGATCACTTAAGTGCTAAAAGTTTTTTTTGATCACTTCAGTGCTAAATTTTTGAAAAACAATCACTTAAGTGCTAAAATTTTTTAAAACGATCACTTAAGTGCTAACTCCAGCAAGCCACATCAGCTTTAGAAATTAATAAAAGAATACCACGTCAAATTTCAGGCGAAAAGTTATATACGGCACTAGAGTTAGCACTTAAGTGATTGTTTTCAAAAAATTTTAGCACTTAAATGATTGTTTTTCAAAAATTTTAGCACTTAAGTGATCTAAAAAAAACTTTTGGCACTAAAGTAAGTGCCGTACACAATTTATGGCACTTGTAGTGTGTTTTTGCCCATGATTTACATACACACCTGAAACATATCAAAGGTCCCGTTGGGAGTCTTAATAAGATCTCCATTAGAATGTCAACTGGCAAGCTTGCCATTGTTGTCACATGATTCCTATGTAAATGGTGGTCAACTTCTTTGGACATCAGGAAGACTTCTTTTAGCCTAGTTGCTTTGTATATTTTATAAAAAGTTCTTTGTCAAGTCAGCTTACCTAGAAAGAACAGTAATGTGGGATGCACGATGTGTTTTCTGTCAATTAGCGAATGTAATCAATCTGCTAATGCACGAAGACATACATAACCTTCATGAACACTCAAAATGATTAGGGAAAGAAATTCATTTTACTTGGGATTAAACTCACACAGCAATGAAGTCATCAATTGGAAAGCAGATGAAGTGCTATGTTATCAAAGTACATGGAAATAAAAGAGAGAATCTTATTTATACAAATGGAAGTCTCTTTAATATATCACAAGGCAATTTTCCCAACCAACTAATGCTCGACATTGTTTGTGGACGAGAGAGAAATCAAACTCTCTGTACAAGTAACCAGTTGAGTGCAATAGAGAGAATCGACTTCGACACTAAATGCCTTAAAACCTTCGCTCCCCATGTTGTATGGAACACAATAGAAGGAAGGTTCCCAGTGTAAACCCATTGGTAAGCTCTGTATGAAGCAAACTTCCCAGAATTTGCAATCCCCACTGGCCAATATTGAATTATGCTTCTCGTAGACAATCCAATAGTATACAACTTGGTCCACGATTCGTTGATGCCAAACTCTTCCATGATCCATACTTCATAACGTTCAACCGATGAGTTATGTACTATTACAGACAAGCATCCATCTAGTAAGCCAATATATTTCTCTTTAGGAGGCATTATATCTGGAAATGCTAGTGTTTGGAAAATATCTTGAACTACATCAAATAGGATTAATAATGCTACGGTTTTATCATCGACACAAAAATAAGGGCACCAACAGATGAAATTCTTGAAGATAACTTGATGGCCTAAGTACACGGTAGGCAATGGAGAGAATGGAGACAAAATTTCAGAGGTAACTCGACGGCTTAAATGTTGGGTGAGCACTGGAGGGAAAATGTTGCCAACCTATTTCCAACAATTTCTTCTAAAGCCATACACCTCCACTTGGGAGGTGTGGCTCGAATGTTCAAAATGTATATGCACGCTGACCACTTTAAAATCATCTAGATGACCACTTGATGAATCAAATCCAAATCCAACCATGTTTGACACATGCAAGCTGGGTTGAGGAAGGGCTCTGTTTTCACCTGTCGATTGGCTCCATAGAAAGACCTTTGAGTTGTGAGGGTTCTTACCGTCATAAGTGGACAAACAAATGATTCCATTGCATGACCCAACTAATTGGAACTTTTCACCATCTCTGACAAATGAATTATCGAGATCCAATAGTTCACTCTTGGGAGAATAGCGAATCTGTACTCTCGAAAAGTTGTTGAAGTCATACTTAAGAAGATCATATTTGTGCAGTTTGTTTGATCTCTCAAGATAAGCTTTAATGAAAAAAGGGCTAGTGAGAAGAGAATTCCAAGATTTACATACACACCTCAATCGAACCAAAGGTTTTGCAGAGAGCTACAAGAAGATCTCCATTAGAACGTCCACCGAAAAATTTGCCATTGATCTTCCACACTCGTTCAAGTGCTTACTTAAGAGAAACTCTCATATATTGTCAACTTACAAATTTGCATCTTACATTGAGAAGCACCTCTTATTTATGGAGGGATGAGGACACTTTACTTGGAAACATCAAACTAGGAAATGTTAAAACAGGAAATCTTAAACTAGGAAATATCAAAATAGGAAACATTAAAATTGGAATATCAAAATAGGAAACATTAAATTAGAAAACCCAGTCAAATTAGGAAACCTACTCAAAATTGGAAACCAATTTGAAATAGGCAACATTTTACTCATGTGAATGAGTCTTTATTCTTAAATCTTCTTGAAACTCCATCTTGGATGCTTCTTCTTATTAGACTTTGATGCTCCCGCATCATCCACCCCAAAAAGACAGGGATTTGACCTAAAATCTGATTCGGCTTCAGCTTCAATAAATGGAGAAAGGTTTCCAACGTGGAAAGTAGTTAATACATAATAATCACCTCTTCTAAAAAATATCAAACTATGAAATGTTAAAACAGGAAACATTAAACTAGGCAATATCAAAATAGGAAACCTTAAACTAGGAATATCAAACTAGGAAACATCTAATTAGGAAACCTAGTCAAATTAGGAAACCTATTTAAAATAGGAAACTAATTTGAAATAGGCAACATTTTACTTAGGTGAATGTGTCTAGACCTATTTAAAATAGGAATCGGAACTAACTTTTGAAATCGATTCGGAACAGTCGTTTGGAACCGATTCGGGCGGTTCATAATTTTTCTTTTCTGTTTTTTTCCTTTTCCTTTTCTTTTTTTCTTTTTTTTCCTTTTCTTTTTCTTTTCTTCCGAGGGCCGCCCCCACTGGCTGGGTAAGGCCGGGGCGATCGAGCGAGAGCTCGACCTCACCGGCGTCGGTGAGGCCAACCGCCACAGAATCGGAGGCTAGGGCAAGCCTCGACCCACCAATCGGCGAGCTCGACCTCGCCCGATGTCGCAAGGCTCGACCTTCGCCTAAGAATCGGCGAGGGGCCGGCCTCCCCTCGAGAGGCAAGAAGGCGGTCGGGCCCGGGGCGGCGAATTAGGCGCGTCCGACGTTAGGCTCGCCGAGGCGAGCTCGACCTCCGGGGCGAATCGCGACCCCGGGCCTCACTTGCGATGCCGGTGAGGCTCGACCTGCTTCGGCAGCTGGAAGGCGGTCTCGTCCAATCTTTGGCAAGGTCGAACCCCGCAAGTTGCCGGCCGAGGTCGAGCCCTCACCGATTTGGCGAGGCCGGCCTCGCCACCTCAAAGCGAGGGTGGCCCCCCTAACGCCGCCGGTGAAGGCGGCCTCGCTGAGGCGGCGGCAACCTCCGCGGTGACCCCGGCTATAGCCGGAGGAGGAAGAAAAAAAAAAAAAAAAGGAAAAGAAAAAATAGAAAAGAAAATAAAAAAAAAAATAAAAATTACTGTTCCAGTGATGGAACATTATTCAATATAAATTGTAATTAAAATGTAAATTGTAATCAAATTTGGGGACAAAAAGACAAGAGAGAAAGAGAGGGCTTGAACTTAATAAATTATCATTAAGCACATTATAATTCGTTACAACGATCTATAAAAAAAAGGAGCACAATATATATGCCCTAAAATGATCCCAAAACCTAAGCATTCCGTGCGTAGGGGACCAGAGGTCACATCGTCCAATTATACTTGATTTCCCTAAGCTCACGTGGGGCGTACTCGGTATGAGAAACAAGGGTTCTCGAAATATTTGTCAACTTCAATAGTTCTTTTTACCATCAATCGTCACTACCCGTTCCAAAGATGTAGCGGTAGCGGTAGCGGTAGTATCTCCATCGTTAAAGAATTCAGATTCATTATTTCGATCCATCTCTTGTTACCAATATTGAGCCTTCATCCAATCAGCAACACAAGCTTGAATCTCCACTGATTCGAAGCTAATCTTTGAAGCGATATTCGTCCAAAATATTACCTCAACCACCTTTGAATGCTTGTTCGACCGCAATTATGGAACAAGAGATTGAAAAAATATATTTTGCAATAAGAGAAAGGATTAGGTATTGGCTTGCGTGCCTCTTCCACCAATCCAAAATTAAAAAATCTGTACCACCTTCGGATTGATGAAAACTCAAATGAAACAGTTAGATAAATCTCTAATTCAGAAATATTTCCTATTACTTCCTTTTTTTTTTTTTTGTCTATGTCATAAAAGTTGGTACCCTCTACTAATTTTACTGTCTTTGTTGTTATTTTGTATCTCCGTAGATTGAGAAGATCCAATATCACTTAAATTATATTTAGTATAAAATTCATTATATAATTCTATTACTACATTTTTAACCTCATGTACTATGATTGTAACATTTATCGTATCATAATGTAAACATTGATAATACGTATGCAAAAAATCATTTAAGCCATCCAATTTGCAACACGGATAAAAAACACAAGCAACTAAATAAATAATAAGAATTTCGTTATAATAATGTAGCCACTTCAATTTCATTGCAACTATAGTATGTTGTAATTCAACATCATTTTCATATTCATAAAAATTCTGACAATATTAGTATACTCTACTAAAAATAAAATGTAGTAGGATAATAAATACTAGACAAAGTATAAGTTGCATCATTAAAAATCTTTAAAACATCTAAAATTTTTTGGCAAATATCCCACTCTTGTTGGTATAAATTAATCTGAGGTATATTATTAGAAATGAATGCATATAATAAATCTTTTTATATGCTAAAGATTCATTAAGCAAGTGGAAAGTAGAATTCCAACGAGTTGGAACATCTCTTGAAAATCTTTTTTTGTTTTTGCCATTTCTCTACAAAATCTACCCCATTCTTTCATTTTTTAGGGATATTTCCATAAAAATTGAACCGTTATTTTTATTGGTTGAAAAAAAATATCAAGAGTTTTCAAACCATCTTGTACACATAAATTTAAAACATGACAAGCACATTTAACGTGAAAAAATTTTCCTCCAAAAGCGAGTTTACAAATATTTTCTAAATCGACAATTGAAGCGGTATTTTGCTGCGGCATTATCAAAACCAATTGAAAAAATTTTGTTAAGCAAATAATATTCTTCTAAAATTTGCCTAATTATTCTATAAATATTATTTGCCGTATGCTTATCATCGAAAACTCTAAATGCAATAACTCTTTTTTGAATACTCCACTCGTCATCTATCCAATGATATGTTATGCCCATGTAAGAATGATTTTGCCAATGATCACTCCAAATATCACTACCTATATGCACGCATCCATTAAATTGCATAAAAAAGTTTTGTAAATCTTTTTTTTCCATTTTTGTAAAGATCTTTAATTACTCGTTTAATTGAATTTCTAGGAACACGTTTTGCTTGTGGAGCACATGCTTTTTTTGTATAAATTTATTAAAACCAAATCTTTCTCCAAAATTAAATGCTAAATGCTCAACGGAAATAAATTTGCCTAATTCTTCCTTATAAGTTTTTTTCATTAAAACGAAATAAAGGGGAAGTGTTAGGATTGACGTACTCGGAAATTTGTTGTTGCCCGATATCGATTCCCGTTTCGATTGGATGTTTGCTCCTAAGATGTCGTTTAAATGTTCCATATTTTTGTCCACCTATATATTTATATATTTTCCCACAATATTTACAAATTATATCATACATTTTTTTTGACCAATATCAAACCTTTCTATTTTCGTGAAGTGATTCTAAATGTTAGATGTAAATTCGCGTTCCGCTTCCTTTGTTGTAGATATTTCGCAGAAGGATGAAAACTTTCTTTGTGTCGAGACGCGCTCCATATCGGGAAAAATGTTGATTTCATCATCTTGAAAATCTGCATATTCACGAGGATAAAAAGAATGATGAGATTCCGTCGTGATATTCTTACCTTTGATAGTTGGCACTAGACTTCCACTTGCCATTTTTCGAGTAGATTGAGAGAATTGAGCGGATTAATTGGGAGAATTAAAAAAAGAATTGCATGGATTGAGAAAATTGAGATAATTTAAGAGAATTTAAGAAAATTTTGAGTATTGAGAAAATTTGAGAATTGAGATAAGAGAATTTGAGAGAATTTGAGAGAATTGTGAGTATTGAGAGAATTTGAGAGAATTTATAAGAAAAAAAATGAGAAGAAAATTTAGGATTAAAAAAAAAAAAAGATAACCGTTGCAATTTTGCAACGGTTATCTTTTTTTTTATATAAATTTTGCCCGTTTGGGCGTTGGCCGTTGCCAAGGCAGCCTAAAGGCTGCCCTGGCAATGGGTCGAAAGCCCATTGCCAGCAAAGACAAGGCTGCAGACGTGCAGCAGCCTGCTGCGAGGGTTTTTTTTAAAAAAAATTTGCTCGAGCGCAGGCCCGCAAACGTGCATGCCTTGTTGGGGTTTTTTTTAAAAAAAAAAAATTTGCCCGTTTCGGGGCTGCCACGGCTACGGGTCGCAACAATAGTTGCATGGCTCGCACTGCGAGCTATATCTGCAGACTTTTTTTTTTTTTTTGAACCGAGCTCGGAACCAGCGGTTCGGGCGCCCAAAATTTTCGGAATCGGAATCGGGCCCGTAAGGCATGGGCTAGTTCGATTCCCAACCGCAGCTCGGGTTTGACCGGGCGAAACCAACCCGTGGCCATGACTAAATGAGCCTCTATTCTTCATTCTTCTTGAAACTCCAATTTGTATGCTTCTCTTTATTAGACCTTGATGCTCTCGCATCATTCGCCCCTAGGTTGATAGAGATTTGACCTCAAATTTGATTGGGCTTCAACCTCAAGAAATGGAACAAGGTTACTAGAGAAAATTCCAAAAAGGAGTCCGAAGTAGAGTCATTTTCTCAAATAAGGGTCCAAAGTGGACTTTATCTCAAATAAGGACCCGAAGTGGCTGATGAGTCTCAAAAAAGGGCCTAAGCTCTCCGGCCGGCCAAATGTTCAATGGTCGGCGAGCAAGTGAATTTGCCGGCAACCAGAATAGGGGCACTTTTGTCAAAAAAAGGATCAGAATTAAAAGTTACTGTCCCTAAAAATAAAAATTTGTTCTTCCCATCTTCTTCGTTACCTTCGGAGACAACCCTAATCCTCCTCCGCCATACGCACGACCTCGTTCACCACTGCTGCCGGGACTCTCCAAGCACTTCTTGACCGGCGTTGGATTCACCGCCGGATCTGTCCAGGTAGTTGCCGACGAAGAGGTCATCGAAGTGCGACCGGCTCTCCTTTAGTTTCCTAAGCACCTCTCAATGCCCTCACCAGCCTTTTCCAATCTTCAAGGATGTGGAGATGGCCGACGCACAGAGACCTTCGCGTTTCAAGCAGAGATCAACCAGCTCCTGAGCTTGATCATCAACACTTTCTACAGCAACGAGGAGATTTTCCTTGGCGAACTTATCAAAAATTCATCCTATGTACGTCTCTCTCTCTGCTTATTCCTTTTTATTTGCCAATATGTTTCCGTGATTGTATGTGTGCCCTACATCGCATTTAGCTCGCTTAGTGAATGGGACACCTGGTGCGGAATGAATTTGAAGGCTAAAATATTAAGAAAAAAGTCTTGTTTAGATTTGTCAATTTTACTATCGTTTTGAATCACTTGCATTGACTTAGGAAGAATTAGTCAGTGATGATGGGAGTCCGCAATATTCAATCATAGACCAAGACACAGTTGTTCCCTGCATCTTCAAGCCGTTGAACGAATCTCTGTCTTGGTGTATCGCTATCAGCTAGTTTCTCATACAAGGCCTTGATTGACAATTGGACAGTTTCTGAGTTTTAGATGAACTATGGGATCTTTGAGATTTAGTGAGAAGCAGCTAAACTGTCAAGGTTAAAGAGTGAATGTGTGAAGCGGATTAGTTCAAGGCAATGGAGTGTAGAATAAATTGAAGGCGAATTAAGTTTCTTATATCAGCAACTCTAAATTGGCAAGGAGATGATTGAATTGAGAAAAGCATAAACAACTTATTGGTGTATGGGCAGGATCCTCGCCCTAATTGGTCTGTCTTTGAGCTTCTTATCTCGGTGTACTCATTACTTTCAATATTGTCTTTTGGCTTCAAACATCTCAATCTGACTAACCAGTGCTGTATGCATAGCTATATCATTATTATGGTTCGGTTTTCTGCCAAAAAATAAAAATTTAATGGCAACATTTTTAGTTTCTACGTTGGTTCTTTTGCCTTTAATGTCATGGGAGACATTTCCTTTTCCCAAAATTGCTCATGCCTCCCATGCTTCATACTAATATTGTCATTTCTTTGTTACAGGTGCGTCTGTTGATGAGAAATCTATCATTTAATCTGACAAGCCTTCAGTAATGCCGTACTTGGTGCATCTTTTCTTGGCAGGCGAACAAAATAAATAGTCCACCTTTTCTTCATCAAAGTTCTATTTGCTTGGAGATACTTGCTATCTCTTCAAATATATCGATAAAAATCTTTTTATCAACTTCATTACTTGATGCATCTTCTAGGGAAATCTCCAATATTCTAAAAGTTTGTTCACCTCTATGAAATGCAATAGAGACATAGGTGGCTGTGACAATAGCCTTCAGTAATGCCGCAGCCCTCTTTACAATACTTGATTCACTAGAAAGTATTGTTTGTGTAATGTGTGGAAGGCAGCGTGGACTTAACAGGATCCATGTCACTTTAGGAGATGGAGTTACTTAGTCTCCATCAGTGTCTAAGTCAGAATGAGAAGCAACCACCCCCCCCCACACACACACACACAAATATGAGCTATTGTGAGAATTGGAACCCGAGGGTCAACAATAGCAAGTATCGAATATCTCCTTGACAATGCATGTGCAACAATGTTAGTTTCACCAATTTTATATTTCTAGATGAAAGAAAAGAATTGAAGAAATTGTCACGCCCTTGAACCTTACCGAGCACGCGACACCCGGCTCTTGTCGATTAGTACGATGTCCCAGGGTATCGCCGACCTCACTTATTATTAATCAAAGATTTATATTAACAGCGGAAACCACAATTTACCGGACAAATTAAAGCCGGGGACAAATAGGGATAATGTACAAAACCATTGCTCATTCAAAATTATACCATAATATTCACAACTTACAAAGCCACCAATATGCACATGCACACCATACTACAACCACTGACATACAAAAAGATCGATGACCTGGACGTTCTATCCTCAAAAATGGTGCTCACCAAAAGATCTAAAATCCACCCCTAAACTAGCCCCTACGCCCTTTACTCGGCGTCCACTCTGAATCTGAATCATCATCATCCTCCGAATCTGGGTCTCCCTGAACAGTCTCATCCTCCGAGGATTCCGGCTCAGCCTCAATCTCGATCGGATTATTGATGTCACCCGACTCCACTAAAATCTCGTTCTGCTCCTCCTCGGCGGATACCTCGCCGGATACATTCTCTAGTACAAATTCAGGGTTAGCCCACTCCTCAAACAGAAGTATATAATCCGGTTCTTCCTTGGGTTACTGCAGACTCGGTGGCTCATTCTCGGGTCCCGCCTTGGGCTCTACCTCCTCTTCTCCATCCTTGAGGGATTGGCTCAAGGTCTATGTCCATTGGGTCATCTCCCACTAGAGACCCTTCAACTCCAGCTCGTTCTCGGCCCCCTAAAGATCCTTGTGCTACGTATTTGGATGCGGTCAGGTGAGCTAGACTAGTTTTCGCGCTAGTCAATTCGCTATCGGGGAGGAGATACAGCAGTCGGGTCCCGGTCCCCAACTAAATCGAAAGGGCGTCAAATCCTCGAGACGGGCCCAAACTCATCTATCTGTCTCAAAAGAACAGGCGGTATCGTATGGGGCTCCCACAAAGGTAATCCTACGTCTACAAAAACTGTGGTAGTATGCTTAATTCAAGTCATATTATCAGCCATCGAAACTCTAAAACTTCACGTTCGGTATGTACAGGTATTCCAAAACACTCAGGTGGTGGCGGTGGGGATTCATTGCTCCTGCCGGGGTTCTGAAATGTTTGGTTGAAACAACCGTGAGACTATATCTCAGTAAGTATACCCCTAAACCCCACCTAGGCTATCACGTACCTCCAGACAATCACAAACACAATCACACACTCCAACATCGCACAAGTAGGCATATCATATTCATTCATATGCACATTCAAACCTCTTTTCACGCATTCGTTCGGTCAAATCACATCTTTTCCACAACTCTCGCCAGTGACCCGCGTTACAGTACACGCCTCAAGTCCACTGCGACCAACTTATCACAACACTCCAGGGCCCGCATTACAAAGACACGCCTCAGACCATATCTCTTGCCCTCGTTAAAGACATGCCTCAGCCTCAACATCTACCACCTACCGCACAATCCAGCGTTGAAATACACGCCTCGGGTTGGCGGTCTTCCGGTAATACCAAGCATCATTTCGCGTTGAAGTACACGCCTCAAGATGGCACAACAATTTCCACAATTGCACATTGCCATACCACACTCAATCTTTTTCTCATTTACATGCTCAACATTTTCACTTGCCAATTAGTTGGCCAATCATTGGGGCCCGTGCAATGCATCAATTCACATACAATTCATGCTCACTAAACATTGACGACATGGCCAGTTTAACAATTATTTCAGATGGTTCATATGGCATCTTAAAAATGATTTTACTGAAGTGTAAATCTTTTGTTTAGCCATATGACCCATTGATCATGAACATGGGCATAAATCCATATCAAACAGCGGATTGATTTTATTTTTTTAGAGTCGCCACTAGCCAGGTCGGGGGTCGGCTAGAATACCCCTGAAATGCGGAATTTCGTTTTGGTTTCTACGAAAACCAGAGATCAAAGGTTCATTATTACAATTTAATGCATCTTGTTTTTGTGTTTTCATTTAAGATTCTAAACTAATCCTATCTTAGTCTAGAAAAAAACAATCAATCAATTGTATTGAAAGACTTTTCTTAAAGTAAACACTTTCAAGTATTGAAAAGGCGAGCTAACTCTAAGTGCCAAGAAGTAAAAAGTAAAAACCCGCGAACTCGTCGAAAGTGTTTATTACAACACGAATTGAAAACCCGAGACATGATGGGGATGAATGAATTAAGTACAAATCAAGACCGGATTGGACATCGGTCAATCACCTTGGATTTTTCAATTTCGGATTATTCTTCCTTGGACCGCCTCTCGGGTGTCGATGTTTACATCCATAACATTCATTCATAACAAACGACATATATAAAAAAAATGGTGCAAACAACTCACTAATTAAGCATGGGCCTCGGGATTGGCCTTTGTTTTTCATGCGTTTCGATTCATCACCCACTTAATCACCTAACATTGTTTGATTAATGGTTAATGATAATGGGCTACCATTTGTATTCACAAAACGGCAACTCATATCAATTAACCCCTAAAGTCGGGTTCTAAATGACCATGATGAGCTACCCGCCGAACATACACCGGGCCTAACATTCATCTAACAAACACATGCATAGAAATAGAATAAGCATGCATTCAAGCCCATGGGCCTTGTTTCGAAGCCAATCAAACAATGAGAAGTGGGCTTTATAAAAAAGACCACTTATTCAATTAATGTCTAATTCGGATTGCTTCTGTTCGGATGTGATTAACTATCTTAATGACGTCCAAATGAAGTGATTCAGGTGTCATTAGAAAGCTTATGACATGAGGATCAAAAGTCAAGAAGACCATTTTTTCTAAATCCTAGCCAATTTTCCCGAAAATATCCAATTTAATCTCAATGACAGGCTGGACTCAGTTCTGTTATGAATTTCAAAATAATGGCGGGAAAAATAACAAACCTTATCAAAACCGTGCGAAAATTTTTGTGCGGTTAGGATTCCCCATGTGCAACAACTTTCATGTTTTGAGGTTTTTGCTAAAAAGCCCTCTAAATTTTTATAAAATTCGATTTTTCGCAAAGGACTCAATTGCAAATGGAATTTTAACCCGTGAAGACTTCTCATGAGATTTTAAGCAAATTGGCCCTCCAAAAATTGCTATTAGGTCCTCAAAATTTCCAGTTGACATAATGAGACCCCAATGAGCAACTTTGTAATTTTGATTTTTTTCAAAAAAGGACTCTAACTCTATCAAATTCGGAGAAACATCTTTTGAACTTCAAAGGAATGAAAATCAGATCTGGACACAGATACTGATCAAATTGTGAGAATTCCTTTTGAAAATTCAAATGATCTCCGATTTTGATGAAATTAGTATCAATAGAAAGATCTTGATCTCAGGAAGAACTTTCGTGAAGAAACTTTTTCATATCTCAAACACACCAATTTATGAAAATCGAAGAACACACGAAGGTCGACTGAAACCAGCCTGTCACCAGATTTATATGCATATGACGTTGCAAATCGTACTAGGCTAACATGCTCAGAATTTTATGAAAATTTTACAATGAACAGATCAAGATGTGCTTTACAACTTTCATGAAGAAAGTTTTTCCAAAAAATGATCGTAAAAAATCATAAAAATCATCAAACAATGCGACTTCAATCGGGAAGATATCAGAACAGACTTGAGCAACATGTTTTAGATTCTGATCCTAACTTCTAAAAGTGTTTTGACATAGCAAATCAAGTCCGATCGAGGCATATGATATATCAAATCGAAGCTTAAGACGCGTCCCACGATTCTCTAGTTCATCACTTTGCCAGATTTCGACGTTAACAGGCTCAAATCAGCATCTCAAGCAAGCAGGTTTTTTGGACACGAATTTATAGAATCATGTTCAAGTGTTCTTACCTTGTTTCACAATGCTTCAATGCTCAAGCGAGCGATCCGGCCTCCGTATTCATATCAGGAATGACACGGAGAAACCTCGGAAAGCTCGGCCAACCTATGACAATAGAGTATATGGAATGTTGTGAAAATAAATTCGTTTTGTCACGAATAGACTAGTCAAGAAAAATTAAGCTAAGGATGCAATTCGTGGCTGCTCGACTAGAGGCCGCCATCACAGCAACGTGAGAACGCCAAGGAACGCTGCCGGATACCCGGATCGCCGGAGGAAGACGCCGGAGGCCGGGTTTAGCCGGGTTGAACAGGTTGATCAAGTCACCGCGGTAATGCCGTGATGTTGCTGAGAGAGAGAAACCACCGGAGGGAGGAGCCCGCCACCAGCGAAGGTAGCTGGTGTTGCGACCAGCCTTGACCACCGTGGGGGACGCTGGTGGCGGCAGCTCACGGAAAATGGCCAACAAGGAGCCGGAGTTGGCTGCGAGAGAGAGCGAGAGAGAGAGAGAGAGAGAGAGAGAGAGAGATGATCGTGGGAGGGAGAGAGAGGGAGAGAGAGAGAGAGAGAGAGAGATGATCGTGAGAGGGAGAGGAGAGAGAGAGAGAGAGAGAGAGAGAGAGAGAGTAGAGAAACTAGATCTAAAACGAACCCCCTTTTCATTTTTGGAGGAAAAATACTATATACTTCCTTAACTTTGAATTTTAAATTTCAGATTGATCCAATGGTCCAAAATGAATTTTTAATGATTAAGAATATTCCTTAAAAGGCTAAGGATTGGTAACATGGCATCATGGATGGACATGATCAATTCTAAATGAATGGCCATGATTGATTTGATTATCCCCTAATTAATTTGCTTAATTCTTGAAGAAGGGCATTTTTGTCATTTCTCTTAGGGGCATTTTTTTGTAATTCTCAATTAAGGGCATTTTTTCATTTTCACGCTCAAGAGGATGTGACAGGCCCTGGTTGGTGCGAATGGATTGTTGATCATCGAAATTATCAACCGGAAAATGACTAGTCCGATCGGATTAATTCAATTTGAATCAAACCGAGTTGAGTCGGGTTAGCCTTGAATTTGGGTAATTGCATAACCAAGCTAGACTAACAAGTTTAATTGAAGTCTATTTAACCAAATTGAGTCTCAATTCATCAAATTGAATATTAGTCTAGAGTGGGTCAAGTTGAATTGCATTAATTAGACCAAATACTCCTAAACTTCCTAATCATTGAATCACTAAATTGATCAAATTGATTCAAATTCATGTGAATCTTCCAAAATTGATTTTGAATTTGGATTTCATATAAAAATTAGGCTTATTCGTGCCTCGATTAAGCACATCATGAAGAATCGATCAAAATCACTTATTAGGGCCAAAATTGAGGGTTTTTGTGTTTGGCTTGGAATCACAAAATTGGTTCAAAAATGAATATAAGATGACCTCTAGATCAAATGTCGTGAAGGAAATTATCCTAAAAATGACTAGAAATGAAGTAATTTCATTTTGGCGATTTGAATCAAATTCATAATTTGGGAAAAAGTTGATTCTAAATCGATTTTTGTAAAATTTCAAATGCCAAAGGTAAATTGAATGTAAAATAAGATGATTTTTGGATTCTTGTATTTTTTCAATTTTTTTGGTCAAAGGTTTGACCAAAAGTCAAACCCTAGTTGACTTTTCACTAGGAGCTTTCATTTTATGATCAAATCTTTGAATTTTTCTAAAATTTTCACTTCTAAAGTGAAATTGGACTTAAAAGGAATCTTTTTATGCGGAAAGCCCCAATTTGACTGGGGTTGACTTTTGGTCAAAGGGTTGATCTAAAAAGTCAACGCCAAAGTCAACCATTTGACTTTTCGGGTTTTTGCATTAAACGAATAGAAAATCGCTTATAAAAACAAATCAATGCAGACGGAATTAAAAATGACACTTTTTGTTCAAGAAACAGTTCACGCGATCGAAACCATAATCTTGATTTTTTTTTATTTTTTGGTTTTTTGATTTTTAATGACGACGGCATTTAAAAATTAGGTGTCAATAAATTGCCTCTTTGAGTGGGAGTTCAAGAGGTTCTGCTCAAAGACCAATTGGCACCGCAAATTTTAGTCGATTCCATTTGGGAAATGATAGAAAATAAATACAAAGACATTTGATCGTAGTCTTACCGAAGCACTTTACCGTTGGATTGTCGATTATTCATATGCTTCTCTCTCTCATGGGGTGGAATGAAGGAAAAAAAGAGAAATGATTTTGTAGGAAACTTATGGTTTAAGGAAAACCAAGAACCAAAGGACAAGGTTTAAGGAGAGACTGAACCTAGTGTAAGGTTTAAGGATGACCAGGAACCTAAAGACAAGGTTTAAGGATGATCTAGAACCTAAGGTAAGGTTTAAGGATGACCAGAACCTCAAGTAAGGTTTAAGGATGACCAGAACCTAAAGACAAGGTTTAAGGATGACCTAGAACCTAAGGTAAGGGACATGGTTTAAAATGACCAAAAACCGAGGGTATGGTTTAGGCTGACCAAAAACCGAGGGTATGGTTTAGGCTGACCAAAAACCGAGGATATGGTTTAGGATGACCAAAACGGGGGGGTATGGTTTAGGCTGACCAAAAACCGGGGGTATGGTTTAGGATGACCAAAACCGGGGTATGGTTTAGGGGTGACCAAAAACAGGAGGTATGGTTTAGGATGACCAAAAAACCGGGGGTATGGTTTAGGGTGACCAAAAATCGGGGGTATGGTTTAGGCTGACCAAAAACCGAGTGTATGGTTTAGGGCTGACCAAAAACCGAGGGTATGGTTTTAGGCTGACCAAAAAATTGAGGGGTATGGTTTAGGGGACCACCAAAACCAAGGGTATGGTTTAAATGACCAAAAACCAAGGGTATGGTTTAGGATGACCAAAAACCGATCCACTGGGGAAAGATATTTTGAAAAAAGTTCCGAAATTGTTTAACAACAAATCAAACAGAATTTTTCAACTTTTGGTGAAAAGCACTGATTATCAAAATCCTTAAGAGGAAATTTTAACAAAATGATCTTTGAATAACCATCTAAAGAGGTTAGATAGAAAAAAATGCCAAATTGGAAATGACTTAATCAAAAAGGTCTTTCGTGACTGGCTCTCATAAAGGCTTAGATTCCCATCCATTGATGTAGGAAAGCTATTCAATTCTCACCGATGAGCTTCACGAACCTGCGTCAAAGGTTTTCGGAAACGTTCACATTGAATACAAATTGATTGATTAGAAAGGTCTTTTGAAAGGACCGTAATATAGGCTTGGTCATGGGCTTACACAAAGGATATTTGCTTTGAGGCCAAGAAAAGAAACATACCATCAACATCTTCAGCGGGTTTATAAGTCAAGAACCTTGAAGATAAGGCAAGATAGAATTACTTTCACTCCTTCTAGCGGTAGTTTCTTTTTATGAAATCTTTACATTAACTCAAACCATCCCAATCGGAAGAGACTTGGGAGAGGGTTGTAATGTCAATTCGGATTAGGCTCAAAAGGCTTGAAATTTGATAGAAAGGGTTTGAAAGAAGAATGATGACTATCTTAGCATCATCACCAAATCATTCAATCGACATCATTTGATTCTTGAAAACCAAATTGCCTCGAGAGTCCATTTTTCTTGCAACATAAGAGCTTTGCTCTTTCTAAGCATCTTTTGCAATGAGAATTTTGCTTTTATCATAAGCATATTGTTTTTCTTGCTTTTGACTTTGATACATTTTTATGGGCATCGGCCTTACTTTTTTACGAACTTTTGCTTTTTCATGCCCCTAATATTTATCTTTTGAGCTCTTTGGACTCTCGAGACATTTTATACATATTCACCAATTTCTCTAAATTTCCTTGGTAAATCATATGCATTGCCCCAATGTGAGGAGATAATCAACATTTTGAGTTTTGAAATGAATATGCTTAAGGCTCAATTTGGCTAAGCAAAGGATAACTGTGTTTGGATAGAGGAAAAGAATGCTCTTCTTCACTTTGGGATGTTTCGAGCTTCCATAAAAATCCATCTGAAACTATCACAAGAAGATTGATGCAAGTGAAAGTAATAAAATCTTTCTTAATCTTTTTTGCTCCAAAAATAATCAACCATAACTTCTTAACTTGCCCCAATATGGGGTAGTTCTTGACAGGGTATTTTAAAAATTCTCCTTATTTGGCCCAAAGTGACTAGCAAAGGATAAAATGAGTGTTTAGGATAGAGAAATGAAATGCCTTTTATCATTTCAATCCATGTATTCAATGTGAACGAACCCTACGTCCTAAGACATGGCTTTTTTTCGCTCAATTCTCTCAAAATGAGTATAGGGACGTGTTTGATCAAAGGTTTGCCTTTTATCATCCTAGGCATTTCCATTTGGCATTTTTGAGAAATCCTCTTTTTTTTCCAAAGGATCATCTGGTTAAATCTCCCGTCTGTGAGGAATTTTGATAAATCAAGACATTTGATTTTTTTTGACTCCTCTGGGGATTTTTATTTCAAACTTGAAAAACCTTTTGGACAGAAAAAGGTTTTCACACATAGGATCTACTTCTTAAATTCTAGGAGAAGATTCATTTGATGTAGCAACTTCCTTGGGCTTGACTCCTTGAGGTTTGGAATAGCTTCCTTGGAGAACAGTTGAGTATCTACAAAATGAACAAATATGCAAAAATGCCATGTATGCATGAAATGCATGATGCAAATGTCCTAAAGAAACTTGGATTCAGTCCAAAGCAAACTCGAAACTTTTATTCGGGGAAAATATTTCTTGACAAGCATCAGCGTTCATGTGTTTTGGCAACTCTCGCCATCCATTTCTACAAGAATTAATGCTCCACCAGGCAACACTTTCTTGATGACATACGGCCCTTCATAATTGGGAGTAAACTTTCCACGATCCTGGAATAATGGGTAAGACTTTCCTCAAAACCAGGTCATTAATCTCAAAATGTTCGGGTCGAACCTTACGGTTGAATGACTTAGCCACTCCCTTTTGGTAGCTTTGTCCATGGCACGGGGTTTTTACCCTTTTTTATCAATCATATTAAGTTGTTCAAATCTTTGTTGAATCCATTACGCTCGGAAAGCTTTATTTGTGAAAGTATCCTTAATGAAGGAATTTCCACTTCCATGTGTAAAACGCTTCCATCCCATATACCAATGAGAATGGTGTTGCCCCAAATCCGAAGTGTGAATGGAAGTTCGATAAGCCATTAATGTGTATGGCAACCGATCATGCCAATCTTGGTAACTCTCTCGCCATCTTGGACAGAATCTTCTTTATATTCTTGTTTGCCGCCTCTACAGCTCCATTCATTTGTGGGCGGTAAGGAGAAGAATTCAAGTGGCAAATCAAGCAAAGACATCTCGATATTCTTTCAAGAGTTCGATCAGTCGATCGGTATCTGTCTAAGAGAGACTTGCCCCAATTTTCATTTCCTTGGGATTTTCAAAATCACCCAAATTTATAATGATGGCTTGTTCTTCCGTGGGAGGTGCGGATTCTTCATGTCAGATCCATTCTCTTTTAATAACCTTGGAATCTTCTTCATCTTCGAGATCAGAATAATCGGGTCCGCAAGAGTCTTTTGGACACGAATCCAAGCCATACATATGACTATCATGATTATGCAAAGTGTCATGCTTAAGATGCAATAAAAAAATGGTTAGTATATGCAGATAAGAAGTGCAATGCATGTAGATGTGATGAAAAAACCTTTTCGAATTCCAGATTTTCGAAAATTTCATGGGGAACTCGTCCTCATATCATTGAACATCCTTGTTCTAAAGGATTATTTTGAAAACTATAGATCGTGCAAAAGCCAGGGCCTCAAAGCATCATCATAGGGCTGGTTTGGTATACTTTCACACGCCT